>LBNU01016603.1:286685-311644 GCA_014162995.1 Artemisia annua | reverse complement strand
GTTGTTGTTGTTGTTGTTGATTGTTGAAGTAGAATGGAGGTCGAGACATCTTGATTGATTATTTTAAAATGGATCTTTAAAGGATGGTTAAAGGTTGTTGTTGAAGATTAGTTGTTGTTGTCGAGACGAAGGCCCAAAGTAGTTTTCTTACTTGCTAATAATCCCAATTAAACTCGCTAGAAAACCTTGAACCTATTGATACACGCTAAAGTGACTTGTACTCGTAATTTTAAAATTTAACACTCAAACTCGCTATATTAAAAAAAATTTGGAAAGGAAACTCGCTATGAAAATATTGAGCACATACTCGCTATGAAAATAGTGAGCACAAACTCGCTAAGAAAATATTTAAAAGCAAACTCGCTACTAAAAAACTTAAAAGCAAACTCGCTATAAAAAGTTTTTGAGAGCAAACTCGCTAAGAGTTAATCCTTACTCGCTAGAGCGATAAGGTAAAAAAAGGCTTACTTGCCTGAAAAAACAAACTCGCTACCAAACTCGCTACAGCAAACTCGCTAACAAATTTTTTCAAACTCGCTACCTGGAAATTTACTCAAACTCGCTACGAAAGATTTCCCAAACTCGCTAGGAAGAAATTTCCCAAACTCGCTACGAAGAAAGTTTTCCAAACTCGCTATTAAACCCTAATTTTGTCAAACTCGCTATTAAACCCTAAACCCTTAAACTTTTTAAAACGTACTGTTTGACAAATATTTCAAGTAAATGAGTAGCAAGATCTTTTAAATAGCAAGAAGATAATGTAAATATGTAAAACTTAGATAGAACTTAAAGAGAAACAAGATTAACGAGTACTAATCACTACTAAACAAGATCAAAACTAGCCTAAACTAATCAAAAACAACCCCAAATATCCCTAGGCAAATGATACCACTTGTTAGGTCACCATGTTGTAACATAACAATCATATAATCATTAACCAAGAAAGAAGAAGAAGAAGAGACAAGTGTTTGGAAGGAACTCTTGATATATTTGATATAATGAACTTGAAATACAAATGAGAACCAACAAGCCTTAACCAAGGCTTACACATAGTATATATAGGGGAGTCCAAGGGTTTCCATATCATTCTAGCACTATTACATACTTGGCCCTTGGACTTCCACACAATGTGACATTACATCATAAACTTACATAACATGAAAGATAAAATGTAAGCACAATAAGTCTAATAAGCAACCTATTACAAATATAATGACCGACACTTTTCATAACGTGAAACGTGTTCCTAACAATTCTTCATAGTCTTAATCAATTCTCTTGTCCGGGTATTGAGATGATTATCAAGGATGGCTTGCCGGGTATAGCTCTTATCATGAAGGTCGCACAATCTCTCGAGGGACATAGTATCTAACACTTGCTTCTAGCCAGCTAGGGTAATGCCTTCGACTAATCGATGGCAAGCAAAGGAGTTTGGCAACTCTTTGGTATTGGATAACCCTACGTAATATTTGGCAATTAGATAAGAACTCATATAAAAATCCTACTTACGTATTAAGATTTTTCTTACCATGAATATCTTCATCTTCGATATCCTCCGATGCTGCGGAGGTAATTGCTTTGTCACGGGATTCCTTTTGCTTCACAAATCTTGGGGCTGGGAGGGGGACGTCGGGTTTCCTCTTTAACGGAGTCTTCAAAGACTTGCCAGAGGTTCCCTTCCTCTCACGCACCCTACTACCTATCCCGGTGTAGCTAGCAGCAGCAAACTGATCTTTTGGATACTCATCCGAAACAGCGGTATCCTCAACAATTAGAGGATTTTCCTCTGTATTCAGAGGTACCAAAGCCGCAGCCTCTTCCTCGACAGCAAGGGCATCCATATTATTTTCATTTACGGATACGGAGGGGGAGCCAGCCCCATAGCTGAGATCCATCGCTTCCCTAGGAAGGAAGCTGTTAGGATTAAGAAAAAGGTTCGGTCACCCCATGTATTTACATATTTAGCATAGCTCTTAGTTTTGTATTTATTAGATTAGATATTATTAGTAGTAGTAGTTTAGTTTAATATATATGTAAATAGTATCGTGGAGTGGGTCGGGTCTTTACCCACTGTACTCACTCTACAGCCCGTTTCATGGGGCATTATTACTTGTAAGTGTATATATACCCTTTCCCACACAAGGGAAGGGTTGGTTGTTCATTCAATAAAACACACATATAGTGTTTTTTCTCTCTCTAGAACTTCCCACTCTCTCAACTCTCTCTCTTTAAAACTCTTTCCATGGATTTGTTCTTCCACAATCCAAGACCACCCGAATCACGACATAAATCAACATGTTTTGATCCTACAATTGGTATCAGAGCTTCGTTTTGTTACTTTATTGATTTGTGTGGATTCGTGGGTCTGTTAAAACTGTTTTACACATTTTTTTTACATACGGATTTTTTTTTCTCCAACTTTATGGTGTAACAGTTTTATACAATGTTTTTTGTATCAATAGAGTCAAAAGTCACAAGTTTTTCTTTATCAGATTTACATAACAGTTCTTATTGTGGTTTTTAGCCTCGATAACAGTTTTTATGTATAACATCACTTTGTGACTCTTTGGTTCATCCCGTGAAGAAAATATTGTGGTCAACAGGTGCCTGAAAAGATGGTCATAATTTGCTGGTCGGAATCTGCTAGTTTGGAAAAAGACAAAAAGTACAAGTAGCAATTAGCTCGTAGCGTTTAGCTCAGTAATGTTTAGCTCGTAGCATTTAGCTCCATAGCGTTTAGCTCCTTAGCGTTTAGCTCGTCTAGCAATTTGTTAAGAAAAGAAGAAAGATGAAGCAGATGACTACGTTGACCAAAACCAAAACCAAACTCATAACTCGTTGAACTTCAGTTTACTATACCATCATCAGTCCAAGAACATAAAGCGAAATGAAAAAATCCAAACCAATAACCGACAACAACAAATCTAATCCCATCCTAATCCTGCTGTCACAAACAAATCTAAACTTCACCTACATCCTATCCCATCTCCAATCAACCACATGACTCGAATAGAACTAATTCAAGATCTCAAATCGATTCATTTTTTAAAATCTTTTAAAGATTCTTTCAGTTGAATCATCATCATCATCGATCCGTGTTGAAGCAGAACTTCCTTAATATCCGAACATAAAAGAAAAGAAAGTTAACTATGAAGTCACTTCCTTTCTATGGTTCGTTAATTAGACAAAACAGAAACACAAACAAAAACAAAATCCAACCTACCCGAGACCCTCTTTGAAAGGATCTTGAAGCCAACTCACGTACAATTAATGAAGACCCAACATCTTGTTCTTCATTCCAAGGTTTGTGATAAGAGAAAAGGGCTATGTGTTAGGTATATCAGACTCATGGGACAAGGATTTGTGTTTATGTGATCAGTTATAATTATTAAAGGAAGAGATAGTGATTTGTGATATAAAAATGAGGTTAGATCGATTTGATGACGTTATTGAAATGAGATTAGATCTGGTTTTGAAGAGTTATGTGGGAGGTGAACATGTGGTAGGCGGATAATATTACGATGTGTGTGATTAGGTTTTGGTAAAATGTGGTGTGTGTAGTTATAACAAAGACCGAGTGCTAAAATGAATTGGATCGGATATATTATCTTTTTTGGGCTCGGGCCTTAATGAGTAATCACTATTATTTTGGACTGGACTGATTTCTATGGGTCAAGGAGTTGTATCACAAGTTATTGGGCTACTATGTTATATAAACAAATTGTGCTGAGAGAATTTATTACCCAATGTATTTTTTTAATGCATTGTGTTAAATCTTGGTATAACATGTGGCATTAAGAGTGGTATTTTGGTTCTACAAATTTTCACGGGGATCCTTTTTCTTGGAACCGGGCATGTGAATATGTGGGATAATAGTTGGTTTTGCCTATTATTTGGTGGTTGATGGGTATTGGGACTTAAGTTTTGACATTATGTGGTTACGTTATTAATTTTCACGGAGTTATGCATTTTTGGACAACGGAAAACTCAACAACCAAAATCACGTTTTATTTGGTATTTCTAAAGGCTAGTTTTTGGGTATTTCACCGCACGAGATGATCACGAAGTTTATTTGGTATCCCTTATTTGAGATTGAAGTGGGTTTCACGAAGGCGCGAACTTATTTTATCTTGAAGTCGGGGTTGGTTGGATGCATGACTATCAATGATAACTTGCTCGTGCTTAAAATTTAAGTTGAAGACTGGGTTTATCTAGTTACCAGCAGTCGGGGTGGATGGTTGAAGACGATGTGGATAATCTCAAGAGGTGTTGAAAGTCTCATACTTTGTCGGGATAGTATTGAGTGCTTAGAGATTTGCATGGTGCACAAATTCTCTACACCGTTCTCTCAACAACAGTGCAAGATCAAGTAACAAATTTGGGGAATTCTACTTCATTTTCAAGTTTGGTATATCGGGTTTACTTCACCAAGTGGTCAAAGCAATAGCCGAAGGTATTCGAGATTGGGTTGTTTGCCGAAGAGTTCAAAGGTTGAGATGTGATCAGCAATTCTTATGGGATATTTGATGCTACAGAATGTCAATGATACTTCACAAGAGCTTCTCGGGTATATGGTCGTACACGTCAAATGATGCTTCCTAAAGCTCGAAACCATCATTGGGGGAGAAACGTGTACTTTGATGATATAAGGTCAACCTCCAGGGGGAAGTAATCTATACTACTTTACTTAGTATAGTTTGTGAAGTATTCTACATATGTGAGAAGAATCGTTGCTGAGCTCCTGCATGTTTCCCCAAACAGTTATTCACCAAAATCAAATTTATCATAACACATTCAATTTATCATTATCTCATGATTTCTTCTTGGTTTTGTAAAATCCCGCGAAAGAATCTATTTCTTGGTTTAAATCATAGATTTGTAAAATCCCGTGATGATGAAACTATCCTTGAGAAAGAAAAGTGCATTTACGGATCTTAATTGATTCTTGTGCTACGGCCTCAACTTTGAAGAAGGGATAAAGTGTGTACTTCATGTATTGGATGTTGTTCTGATATACTTCATGGCATTTTGGGTTATAACAAAGTTTTACGGGGTTATACGTTTTTGACAAAGATCGGGATAAAACCATTATCAAAGTTCATTCAAAACATCAAAAAGGGCTAGACTTGGGCATTTAAACCACAAGATGTGACTACGGCATTAATTCATTATTATTTATTTGAGGTTGAAGTGAAATTTTACGGGTGCGTGTACTTAGTATCTGAAGATATCGGGGTGGTTGGATGAAGATTCTTCGAGATCCTTGTTCGAGCTTTTAACATTTACAATGACGAAGACTTGGATATCTAGTTATTTTTGGGATTCTTCCTTTCTATTACCACAAAATAACTATCACTTTAAGGAGTTACGTTGTAGTGCTCAGTGTCACACGATGTTGTGGATATTCAAGAGGTGACGTACGTCTTATACTTGATGGTTGGTTGGTTGAAGAGTATTGAGTACTTAGGGATTCGATGTTGCACGAACTCTCTACACCGCTCTTGGTCGCACATTAGTGCAAGCTTAAGTCACAAGTTCGGGTTATTTTACTTCAGTCTCAAGTTCATCATATTGGGTTTTTCTCCATCAGCAGTCACGACAAAGAGCCGACAGAATGATAATGGGGTGGTAACGAGTTAGTAGAGAGAAGTAGAAAAGAGAGAGACGACGTTTGAACACAACAGTTCAAGCCTCGTTCTTCAAGTTTATGACGCTTGAACACAACGGTTCAAGCCTCGTTCTTCAAAGACTATGACGTCTGTTCACATCAGTTCAGGCCTCATTCTTCAACATAATGACGTCTGCAGATAACACTTCAGGCCCCGTTCATCATAGAAAAGAAAGGTGTACGTTTCAGTGCGCTTTATCTTGGGAAGAAGAGAAATCTTGTTATTTAAGACCATTTTCATCAACAAGCTTCATGCTTTTCCCATGTTCGTACAAGTCATCAAGTGGATCAACGTACATTGGATTATATTTTTGTGCTTCACTTATTCAATCAAAAATTGCAACAAGCATATGCAATTTTTGAGGGGGAGAAGGGAAAGGGTGAAGAAACTACTTGTTGATGATGTTTGTAAAATGGTCATTCGGCTCTTATACGCAGACATTTACTCCCTCCAAGGTTTAACACATTTCAACAAGTGGTTTAGGCATATTACAAGCTTCATTGAACTCTTCATTTACTAAGCCATTGATGAGGAAACAAAAGAGGGGCTGCTTCAAGAGTGTTTTAATCATCATCTTCTTCGCAGTAGTTTTTGGGCATACACGCATATTTATGCTGCACCTGATATATCTCAACCCTCACAGAATCTCAACTATGGCAAAAATGTCATTAGCATGCCATTTTTGAGGGGGAGATAAAGAAGAAGATGGTTGACATCAAGATCCTCAAACGTGATCATGACTTTAAAGTATTGAATCCATAAAAGGGGATCAGTTTGAGGGGGAGCCGATTCAGAAACTTCACAAGTTCTTGAAGAGGCTCTTTACATACGATGGCCTAATTGAGGGGGAGTAAACTCAATTAGTCATCAACTCATGACTCCTGAATACTTCAGTTCAGGACTCGTGAGGTTTATCGACATCTTTTCACGGGCTGATATTATTATTGATGAAGGGCTTCCAGTTAATGCTTCATGTACACATCATTATGATGATTCTGACTAATCGCAACCATCAGGGGAGAGGAATGTGTACACCAAGGACGCACAACAAGTTCACGTGATCGGGCTTAATCACTTATTCCGGGATTGATAACCGCAGAGATGATCAGGGGTTCAACTTGTTACTTTGGTGTTAACATTTTATGTGTACATCACGGGCTGATTAATCGTAACCATCAGGGGAGAGAAATGTGTACATCAAGGACGCACAACAGGTTCACGTGATCGGGCTTAATCATTTATTCCGGAGTTTATATCCGCAGAGATGATCAGTGCTTCAACCTGTTACTTTGGTGTTATCGTCTCGACTAGTGTTGGGTACATGGATACATTATGTGCTGACTTGGTATATCTAATGTAACTGGAATGCATTTGGCGAGTTGAAGATGTTGATATTCTATTCCCCAAATGAACAACCTTGAAGAAGGTCGAGTCTTCAGTCTGCTCTACATTTTCCGTTGTGTGTTAGAAAACTAAAGACGATATGCATTTAATTATCAAAAGACTTCTTCATATTAAAGGAATTCGTCATAAAGGTTGTCAGTTTGGGGGAGAGCACTAATTAGGGGAGAGTGAAAAGTATGTGTTAATCCCTAATTAGATGTACTCACATTGCTCTTCAGCAAGTTGATTCTCACAAGATACATTTGAGCTAATTCTGTTCTTCTCACAAGATTCCAAGTATAAGTGAGCAAAAAGTGTTGCTGATTCTGAAGTATCAAAACCAGCTAGGGGGAAGGAGACATACATCGGAACGCACAACGAGTACATGTGATGAGCTTTACACTTCTAATTAATTGAAGTTATTCCGGGAAGACAAATGTCATAACCGCAGAGAAGATCAGTGTTTTAACTCGTTCCTTTGGTGTATTATTCCAACTACGAGGGGGAAGTGATGTAAGAAATAGTTTCTGATGACAAAAGACGTACACAAATACTTATGTGTGTACTTCGGGTTTCTGAGCTTCATATAATTAGACTGATTGCATCATTCAACTACTTGGGGGAAGTGGTCTCTGGATACTTTTTGGTACGCATTACTTCAACCTTCAGCAGGGAAGAAAGATGAGTAGAACGATTCAAGTGTGAGATGATACGTTGCTGAACTATCAAAGCTTCACACTGAGAAGGCTCAAGTTCAGATGACTATTCAGGAGCCTCGAAAGCTTTGGTGGTGAAAGTTTAAGAGATGTTGACCACTGACTTCTACAATGTGCATACCGATATCCTCTTTTCGGTAGTCAGGTCAACATTTTCTTAAACTAAATAATATCCTTTGTATAAATATTAAACCTAAAAGAAAATAGAAAAATATAAAACCTATAAAAACCATAAAAAAAAATCAGAAATTTAGAAAATACCAAAAATAGTCTTTTTAAGGCATGTCTTCTGGCATCGATAACATTTACGGTCCTAAAAATGTCATTCAATAATGACACGGGTCTTTAAATGAAGTTCGAACAGAAGTTCAAAATGTTTTTCAAAACATGCCTAAATGGCTTACAGTCATTTCAGGTTGTAACCCGCGCTTCAAAAATGGCTTGCATGTTATTTCAGACTGTAACCCGTGTTTCAAAAATATGACTTGCTATTACTTTAGATAGCAACCCGCTTTTCAAAATGGGGAAAACATGTCGCCAAAAAGATGGTTGTTCCTCGCAAAGGGTGCCGTTCATCCGAGCGTGAATTACTTTATATTCGTGCACCCTCGGAATGATGTACGCTTCAGTGCGTCATTTCTTGTATAAGAAGAGAAATCTTCTTTTTATCGCCAAATACTTTCTCTTCTATGATTTTTCAAGAAAGTATTTGTGCAAAACTTGGTGGTATCATGAAATTTTGTTTGAAAATCAATCTGGACTTAAATTTTCATAAAATTTATCACTCAATCAATGACAAAAATTTATCTTAATTTTAACATGGGTCATTGATTGAGGGGGAGAGTGATTTAAAAATTTTATGTATCATCAAAATTCACTTTGTACATAACACAATGATCTGAAATGTGATGGTTATGTGTCAATGCATGTATTTTTCATGAGTTTCTCGTTAAACTCCAAATCATTCAAAAACTCATCTTTTCCGACACATAACCATCCCCCTCATAAATTGAGGGGGAGCTCAAAGATGTTCCTTCTATCAGACAAGTTTACACCTGACCACATTCTTTTCCGAAAAAGCTTTGTAACTTATTTATATCAATTGAGATCCAAAATCTCAAAAGGTTTGAAATTTTTGATCAGGGGAGAGAATGTGATTTAAATAAGAAATCTGATAAAATGTGATCTTTTGGACTCAATATTAGGCTCCCTCATATGTGCTAAACTCTTTCTAATACCGATGCACATATTAAGGGGGAGCAAAAGGCGTTTGTGGAAAAATACCAAAGACCGACCATTTACTTTAATTCACAGAGTTATAAGAATGGTTAAGGTTAGGTATGAGTTCCCATGATCCACCAGAAAAGGAAGGATCTTCCCAGGGACAATTCTTTAGATAGATTAGAAGTCCTTAGGAATGATTGAAAAAAGGAGAAAAGTGAGAAAGCGAAGAGTGCCGACTGAGATAGAGCTAGGACTGGAACAAACCCAATAAGGTTCTAGTGATGAAGTCTCGGTAAGCACTGAAGGGGTTGAAGAATTAAAAAGAAACGAAATGAGAAAAGGGTGAAAAGAAATAGCCCTCCATTTATTCAACCTTAGGGCAGAAACCGGGTTCAACTTATATGCTACTGGTGGTTACTAAGGTAACACCGGTATTGAAGACAAGACGTCATGGACCCAGTGACGCACTTCACTAAACTTCCTAACCACTCAAGTTCTCTCAAAAGAGCTTGTTTCAGTCTCACAGGGAACCCTGTGCAATGTATCGACCGCTCATTGCGAGCCATGTTGGTACCTAAACAGGAGACGCCTCCCCAGTCTCCAGGAGCGGATCAAAATGCACTATTGAGTCTAGAGCCAAAGAGATCATCCATAAATCTCACTAGGACACACTTCCAATATGCTTATTGTTTCACACAATGTGGAAAGTAAGATAAAATATTTAGAGTCCTACGCATTATCCTTGTGGTAACCAGGAGCGGATCAAAACGCACTATTGAGTCTAGAGCCAAAGAGATCATCCATAAATCTAACTAGGACACACTTCCAATATGCTTATTGTTTCACACAATGTGGAAAGTAAGATAAAATATTTAGAGTCCTACGCATTATCCTTGTGGTATTGCCAGAACATCCGAGTGATATGAAAATATTCACGATGAAGATGGAAATCCTTCTAGAGCGAACATCACACAAGCTCTTGGTAGGTGACATGTGAGATCCTGCAAGGATCAAACTAGTGACAACTGGAAAGCAACGATGGGGCGATTCGTGTTTGAATCAAACTTGTTCTAGGAAATGAATTGACGGATACTTTTGGAAAACCCTTCGATGTGCTCAACCAATTTCTTTCAAGCACATTGAATGCGCATAATTTTCAAACAAAAGTATTTGACATAAAATTGATGTTTCTCATAAAACTCTCGTTGTATTGCAAAAACTCTCTATCTAGCAATACGCGATTGTTTTTCAAAATCAATTTCCTCATTAATCGGTGAATCATTAATTCGCCGATTCACTCACTCCGTGTTGTCTACTTTGAGACGCTCCGGTTTGAGAACGGCTAGTACAGCTGCGAAACCCTATCAAGGAAATTCTTTGGAATTCTACCTGATCACAGGTTGATTAGTTGGCACCATGCTACTCATGAAAGCAAGTGAATCATTGGTAACCGTTGGATTGAGCTTCTCTCTCAGTTGTCGATCATAAGCAGCATGCTTCTCATGTTTTTGCAAATAAGCAAACAATTGCTCATAGTTCGTANATACTCCACACTCACAATTAAAGACATCATGAAAAGTGAAAGATCAACAACAATGCTTCCGCAACTCTGATGCAAAGTTTCATGATCCAGAAAGGTGTGGGCATGACGGTCCGATGGTCACTACATCACATGGAGGCGAGTCCACAAAGGATGATTTGGAGATTTACTGTGGCTGATGATCTCAATGAAAGCTCAAAGATCACAACAAGTCACAGGAACTTATGCTCAAAGATCACTACTTGCCGTACAAAGACTACACTTGAAGAATCAACGGATACAAGCTAGAGCTAAAGATCAATGTATAAAATGCTAAGATTCAATTTATTTTTTCTGGGGTGACCTCCCTTAGGGGGATATTGTTAGGATTAAGAAAAAGGTTCGGTCACCCCATGTATTTACATACTTAGCATAGCTCTTAGTTTTGTATTTATTAGATTAGATATTATTAGTAGTAGTAGTTTAGTTTAATATATATGTAAATAGTATCGTGGAGTGGGTCGGGTCTTTACCCACTGTACTCACTCTACAGCCCATTTCATGGGGCATTATTACTTGTAAGTGTATATATACCCTTTCCCACACAAGGGAAGGGTTGGTTGTTCATTCAATAAAACACACACATAGTGTTTTTTCTCTCTCTAGAACTTCCCACTCTCTCAACTCTCTCTCTCTAAAACTCTTACCATGGATTTGTTCTTCCACAATCCAAGACCACCCGAATCACCACATAAATCAACATGTTTCGATCCTACAGAAGCTAACTTCTTTTGCACCACCAGAAACGACGAAGTTTCGGAAGGCCATTCCTACAAAAGAAACATAATATAACATCAGATGAGTTACCTATTTTACTCAATAGACATGTTTACATACTTTGTCCTTCACACTCTATCTCAGGCTCCAGCGGGGATCCCTCCCAATGATCAATGATGCCTGCCATATACAAAATAGGCTCCGGAAAGGTTTGTACATTCACACGGTAACGTGAAAGACGTTGGTAAAGTGGATCGTTATGAACGTTGGCTGGCATGGGATCATTAAACTTTTTGCGGTCGAACCGGTAGGACTCGTCTAGGAGAGCTGGATATTGTGGAGGTACGATTGTACTTTGCACAAAAAAGAACTTCCCTTTCCATTCGGTGTTGTTTGTGAAAGGTTTTGTAACTAAGACAGGCACATCTGATTCCCCCCGTTTCGACAAGGTTAACCAATCGCCACCAGGGCACAAATTGAGGAAACCTCGTAACACGGTCAGATTTGGCTCATAACCGTACGCCCTACACATTACTATGTAGGTTGTAAGTTTGGCCAGACCGAAGGGATTGAACCTTGATATATGTACCCTGTAATATTGCAATAGCTCTAAGAACAGAGGATGGAGGGGTATTCTTAAATTTGACCGAGTAAAGGCATGGGTGTATAGACCGATATATCCTTTAGGGGCATCATAAATGCTTTGGTATTTGGTGGGAAGAATTACTTTATACTGTTTAGGTATGGGGTACGATTTTAGGAATGTGGCCAACGCTTCTCTGGAAAGATTGCATTTTTGTTGTCTGATGATACGTTTGGCATCCATGGCGCACGGTGATTTAGGGTATATCTGAAAAATAAAAGTAAGACTGAGAAAGGATGTTACCTTTTGCTCGACTCGGTAATACGACTACGTGTAATTTTTGGAAGCGTGAATGATAGCAACTAGGGTTTTCGAGTTTATGAGTATTTATAAGGTCTGACGCCTTTATTGGTTGTTAAGCATGCGCTGTGATAAATGCTACGTATCTAGATCCTATACGAACATTTAAATTTTGAATGATCGTTTGGGATTTCTGATAAATCTGCCGTTATGGCTGTGATACTATCCAATAGGCGCATTTATTGCATGTTCAAATTTCAAAACACATTTTCCTCTTTTACCAGTTATGAAAGGTTACGGAAATGTTATGAGAGTTGTTAGAGTCGTAAGCAATGTACCCTCGATCATGTACATCACTTTCAACTGGGGGGCTTGATAATGTACCCTCCGAACAGGTCGAAGGACTCACCTTCGGACCTACTCGAAACCTACATAATCGCAGGCTCTGGCTAGCCTCCTAACACTTTCATTGGTGTAAAACTAGTCATCTATGACTTAGTTACCAGATGGGAATTCGCCAGTCGAAGGATTAAACCCTTCGGGGTATTCCTCGATGAAATATAAGGATGGAACAAGGCCAAGTCTCAACATGGGGAAGACCAAGTCTTACCCACGTCTCATCTTTCTCCTTAGCTCTCCCGCTAAACCAGGAAGAGTGGGACACTAAGCCCTAGTGGCCGCCACATGTCATGGGACGCCCCCATGATCTACGAAAATGGTGCAAACACTCTCCAAGGTTATTTCATCCCTATAAATAGCCTTGGACGGGTTGAGTATCTGGTATGCAATCAAAACAACTCTACTTTACTATACTTTCACTAAATTTCCATACCAAATACTTATTCACACGCCGGAGGTGGTTCGCAGGGCCCAACCCCTGCGCAATCACTTAACGTAGTGTCTTTGTATTTCTTATTTTCAGGTTAGACACAAACTTGGCTCAACCACATCAACCCCTATTTCCTTTGATCATCATCGAAGGCCTGGTCGTGCAAAATATTGTACAATCAGCGCGTATGGTCAAAATGATAAGTGTTTAAGTTATAAAAGCTTCCCTCGCTAAAAGTTGGGCGATCTTAATAAAAAGGTCGACGATTATTTCTGCAATTTTTCTTATAGTATGCTATGATCTTCTAGAAATTTGTAAATATTAAACTAACAACTATAGCAATCATATAAATATTCACAAAAGATATTCATTCATCTCTTATCAGAGGCACAATCATCAATCATAAGCTTGAGATACATCTTATTCAAAATATGAAAAAATAACATAGAAATAAAAAATTAAGAAAGGAGCATTGTTTCAACTCCATTTTTAGTGTTACTTTGTTGTTTAGGCAGTGAAATGTTCTGGTGACATGATGTCACTCAGCTTGTAGGAACCAGATTGCTTCCTCTTGGTGTGCTTAGTCTCCAAACCTCTTTCACACCCATTGCCATACGGATCAACAATCTTAATTTTGACATGCCATTTTCTATCCCTTTCTCCTTTAGTAATCCCTCCTGAATAATTTTGAGTCAAATCCATATTTTTGATTGATAATGGTAGTGCTCCAAGCAAAGCAGTTATTTTCTTCCATATACAAACATTCCTAAATGGGTTAAGATACTCTTGTTCAGCCAATGCTCTCTCCATGGGGTCCTCATAATCATAGTATTTAGGACGAATAGGTCCATAGATTGGCTTACCATTTTCATCCCTTTTTGGTGAGAATTCCTCCTCATCCTCACTGTCGCTATCATCATCGTTATTCCTTCTAATTTTTGCAGTTTCAAAGTGGTGGTGAACCACCCCATCAAAAGTTTTCAACCTTTTCTTTCTTGTATCAAGTAGTGACCCTAAAGTATGGATGAAACTTCTTCCAATAACAAGTGGCACATTCTTGTCAATAGGAACATCAAGTAGTAAAAAATTAGATAAGATATTGTGTGTGCTAACTTGACATAGAACATCTAGCAATCTCCTCATTGTTTCAGCCTGAGACATATCAAGCATCCTAATCTTATCAATCTTTGGTTTGACTTTTCCCCTTTCAAGCAACTCATAAAATTTGTAAGGCATCATATTGATGTTTAAACCTGTATTAGCCAAGGCATAGTAAGTCAAGTCACCTTTCAAACATATTGGAAGCACAAAACATCCAGGATCATCAAGTTCCCTAAGTACCTTATGCCCTCTCACCACATGTGCTGCAGCCTCCTCTTCATTCTCATCTTCCACTTCTCCATCTATCTTAAGTCTATCCATGAGAATACTGTCTAGAATCTTTTTATGCTTGTCGGCATTTTTCAAAGTCTCAATAATTGGTCTCTTCGCATTCAACAACATGATCCAAGCATACACATCAGCCTCCATTTCCTTCTTAGTAAGTTCATCCCTAGTTATGGGACGGTTTATGGTTAATGAAGGTCCTTCATCTCCATACTTCATTTTGTAAATTGGTTGGGGTTTTTTTTCAATCTCTTACTTTTCCCATCTTGCATACAAACTCAGGTGCTTCTAAGGTAGGTGTATTTTAATTGTTGGGAAGTGGTGGCAAATCATCTTCACTAATTCCAGAAAGCAACTCATCTAGGTTCTGCAAATCATTGTCTATCATAGTTGCATCAGGCCAAATGGTTAGTAAACCATTAGCAAAGTCCACAATACTTCTAGCCAATCTTAGGAAAGGTATCCCAAGAATTACATTGGTTTCCCACTCATTTTCATTAGGATTAACATAGAATTCTACCAGGAACAACTCGATCTTCTTTCAAATTCACTAAGAGTTTTTTTAGTAACTACCACACTGCCATCTTTACTTTTCTCACATTGCACTCCCAACCTTTTGGAAAGTTCCTTGTGTAGCAAATTTCTATTGAAGGTCTGCAACAACATCATAGGCATATAATTCCTCCACAAAACAAGGTGTGAGAAATTTCAAACAACAATCTGGGGTTTCCATTTTCCCAAAGGTGTGCACCCTCTGCTCATTTTTCAAGGCACTATCAACTGTGTCTGATTCTGAAACCTTGTTTTCCCCAATACTTTCTGACTCATCTAGCCATCCTAGCCTATTGTTGTGATCCATGGCTAACATAGCTAAAATGTGCACAAACATCAAATGAAACATTAATAGGTTAGTCAAATAAGTTATAAGCAAATAATCATACTCCAATAATTTCATATAAATCATATATGTCAAGATGTGCATTTGTTAATCATCACAAAAGAGAAACAAGTCTTCTGTAAAGATTTTTGCAGAAAAGTTCGGCGCACTTTATTAAAAGTACGGCGGTTACGTGACTTTCTAACCGTTTTATTTGAAATTCTCCAGATGTACGGCGGTCTTAGAAATAAAACCGGCGTGTTTCTGGGTTTTAACAGTTCTTCATAAGAGATATAATCATTCATAAACTCAGATAATAGTTGAAAACATATTGCAATTATCATCTCATTCATAAGAGCAATCCAATATAACATTCGCAAGCAAACAATTAAAAAGCAAAAGTAAAATATTTTTGTATTTTTTTATTTTAATATGCATTTTATACTCATGCAGTAATTCAGATAGTAAAAACAAAAGAAACATAAGTCCTATGTTCTCAAAACCTGGAAAAAGCATTGTACAAGATTGTTTTTGGGGTTTTGTGAAATCAAATCCAACTATTCTTTTACTGTATAAAAATTTTGGCGGTTTTTATCTGAAAAAACGGCGTTCTTTTTGTCTCAGAAACGAAATTTTTCCAAATTCTTGTAAGAATTCTTGGTATCAAGTAAAATTTTCTTTGTAAAACTAACAATATAAATCAAATTAGCCTCACCGGCAGCGGCGCCCAAAACTTTGATGTGTTTCGAAAGCTTTAAATTTATAAGACTAATTTCACCATTTCCTTAATTCATAAAACACATGGGTAAAAGTATAATTGTTCTAAGAATTGACATGGCACATGCACTAATATGAATTATTTTTGGCCTAGTTTTTGGTATATATTAACATCTATAATACGGAAATGAATTGGGTTTGCTTGTGGCAATTTGCTCTCGTGATGCTATGGTGCTTGATAAAAGTGCTTGAAGTATAATGAAATATCAGTAGTATAGTCTTTTTGGCTCAACTATTCTTCCGCTATCTGTTTTTGCTACTATGAAATCAGATTTCAGCTATTCATTCGCGTATTTTTCTGTAAGTTGTTCTAGAAGTATTAGCATTCATGGAAACTGATGTGTTTCGAAAGCTTTAAATTTATAAGACTAATTTCACCATTTCCTTAATTCATAAAACACATGGGTAAAAGTATAACCTCCGTTTATAGTAAAGGTTTGAGGTAAGACCAGGTCGTCCCAAGAGAGGTAATCGTTCCTATTGTTAGCTAAAGGTAACAAAATTAGATTCCAATGATTGTCACTTATCACTAAAACCGTTTTTGTTGGATTTAAGATTTTTGAAATGTTTTGCCAATTGATATTAATAGTATGTTTGTTAAAGGCTGAGCACATGAGGTAAACAAGCACAAACATCATAGAAAGTACATGGACAAAGCATAGAAGTACAACATGATTGGTGATCATGTAAACTAGTATATCTACTTGATGTAAAAGAATCTCCTTTCGGCCTTTGATCCTAGATACATAAAGTGCATTAAGTATGGTCCAAGTATGAAGTATCAAGTATGCATTTCCTCTAGCCAAGTCGTTAGACTTGAGACTGGTCCTTAAACATGTTATAGTCGAGTTTATCATATGTTTTACTATCCAATTCTCACAAGCATAGCAATGACTCGTTATAGACAGACGATTCATAATATAACCAACTTAATTGCATTTTTCGACCTTTAAACAATTATGATGACCAATCAAGACAAATAATAAGAGACTAAACCATAACATATGTTGGTCCAAAGATTTGGATCTTAGCAGCCTTTGTAAGACAATAGATACCTAGAATAAATCTAAACTATCTATATGAGAAACTCTAAACAATGTATACTTGATGTTAACGCGGAATATTAACACAATCAGTAAGAACAACACAGAGAATTACTAACTTTATATTCTATTAACTTTTTGAAAACTTGGCATAGAACTCAATTCCGTAGGGTTCCTTTTATACTATAAGGAAACCCTAATTCTACAAACGTGTGAAAGGATGCATGCATATCTTCTCCTAAGATATATAACAGCGTGCATATCCCTTCCTATAATATCTCCTAAGATATCTAACTTGTTCAGCAAAACAGACTTAACTGAACTAACATAAACAGACTTAACTATAAGTTACCAGACTTAACTTAGTACTGGCAGACTTAACTATCTACCCGACTCAACTAGACTATTCAGACTTTTAAGTCTGTTACAAATAATTCCTAACAATCCTCCCCTAACTTGATCTTCATGCTCCATGATCTTCAAATTCCTTTCTTCAGAAATGCTTTGAGGATTTTTGAATGTAAGCTCCATTGGAATTATTTTGAGCTGCAACTTTTGTTGAATCTTGAGAATTTTGCAGCAGCCTTCAAATCTTTAATACCATCTGATCTTTGCAGCAACATTGACAATATGCATATCAAATCAAAAAGTTTCATACTATTCTCATCACTTCCAGGTGTGTGAACTCCTGTGAGAGGTGAATCATTGAAAATTTAATGGATTTGATGTCTCTTTACCAGATAGCCATCACTTCTGGAGTAGCCAATGTTTCAGTATAATACTATGGTACATTGATAACCATATGATTTTTTGCAAACCATCAGCTATCAACGGATTTGATTTGTCTTTACCAAAAGCCGTTTGCTTTTGGACTAGCCAACTCTTTGATGGAATACAGTCATCATCTTGGTGAGTTGATTACCAATTATGGTTTTCCACTGCCTTTACCACAAGCCATAACCTTGTGGGCTAGTCAACTCTTCACTATAACAGATATGGTGAGTTGAATACCATACAATTTTTGGCAAATTGTCAGCCATAAACGGATTTGAGATATCTTTACCTAGAGCCGTTTGCTCTTGGATTAGCCAGTCCTTATGTGGGTTAGACATGGTGGACTGATAACCATTTGTTGTGTCAGTGCAAGGCACTTCCACCAAGTGTTATTTCCTCAACAATCCATTTACCCTGAGAATTCATTCAAACATAGTCAAGAGTTCAAAAATTTTAAACCCTTTTATACTTTTTCAAAGAATGTATCTGACTTGCATCTTTTTGCAAAAGTCTATCAATCTCAGCATAACTTGCCTCCTCTTGTCTGATATGTTTCTTTGATTTCTTTGGTATAGAGAGTGATTTAGCAACTTGTTTTCCTTCCCTCTGACCAGTGCTAAGTGAAGCAGACTTAATTGCTTCTTTGTCCACAACTCTTTCCCTTAACATTTTTCTTTTCTTCTGACTTTGACTTAGGTTAATGATCAGTTCTGCATCTTCAAGTCTAGGAGAACTAACAACTGTTTCTTCTGAATTTGTTTCTTCTAAGGATTCTGTTTCACCTGTATGTGACCAATACCCCGTGTTTGGATGAATTTTCAGATTCTGCATCTGTAGAAGTAGGCAAAGAAACTCCAATGTCTTCTAAGGCATGCTCCAACTTTTCCACCTTCTTATTTGTCATGGTTAGTTGTTGCTCCATTCCATTGATATGATCAAGAAGTGTAGGAACCAGTGTCAAAATATCATCCATAGACATGGTGGGAGACTCTTGATGAGTGGAATCATGTGATGAAGAGGAACTGAGTTCAAGAGTATGCACTGGAGCAAACTGAGCATCAGATGGCCTTAAAGAACCTGCACAAGGGTTAGAAGAAGCAAACAACATAGCGACAGACAATGGCGTTTCATCCCCTGTAAATCCACTTTTCATATTTCCAAAAACCTTTGCTTTGAGACATTTTACAGGATAAATAGTTTTGTTTATTGTCTCAACATTTAAAACCATCTGTATAAAATGAGGGTACATCAAAAACTTATGTTGACTATCCACATTAGCCACCATTCCAGTAAAAATCAATTTAGAGAAATTGAAAGTTCTTCCAAGAGCAAGACAGATCATGGCAGAAGCAATTTTTGTATCAAATTGATCCCATCCTCCACTTTTATAACTTAAACATTGAAGCAAATGGTGTACTAGGAATCTCCATTGGGGTGAAAGATTCCGTTTTAAGAATTTAAGATTAGTACCAGTGGGATATCCAATATATTTCATACCCTTAACAAGAAATTTATGTGGCAACTTAAAGTCCCCTAAAGCATCATTTAAGTGAAGACATTCTTGAATAGATACTTCAGTGACAATATAAGCAATATTATCAATGGTTGCCCTTAATATTTTGATTCCGTTTGGAAGAGTTTCAACAATAGCAGTGTGCCAAAACTATTTTACCAAGGAATCATACACAGTGGGATTACAAGTCAAAGCATACCTTATATAAGAATGATTTAAAAAGGTAAGTATTTGATCGAAACCTTGACTTTTAGATGACTTCTTTTAAGTAACCCACTTGATTATGTCGCCACTTGATTATGTCGAGCACTATACGCAAGCAAAGCCATGTAAGTACAGGTGAGAGAAAATTTGTACTGGTGGAAAACAGAGTATGGTTGACCTTTTGAGAGACTTTTTACTTAGTTGGAAATAATGAATAAAAATGAAAAGTAAATCAATTTTATTCATTTACATACCCATTTAGTTGATAACGGTTAGATTGAAAAGTAAAAAATCATTATGCGTGTGATCAGTCACAACGGTAAAGTATTAATTGCAAATTAACACTACCAGACTTAAAAATAGTCAACCAGACTCAAAAACTTTCTTACCAGACTTAACAAGTGATTAAACATTATATCCAAACTGACATCCCAAGACTACAAGGACAACGTGTACTAATGCAAGAGCCTTTTGAAACCTGAAATGATTAGTAGAAACCAAACATATATACACAGAAAGAATTAACACCAACTGAGCTACCCGTATTAACTCTAGGTCACTAGTTTAAACTATCACTAAACTTCCAACCAATTACACATTTGACATTTAACCTCCCCTTAAATGTAGCTATGGGTTCATCATTCCAATATTGACTACCAAGAAGTTAAACCTTGGTCCATCAAATGCTTTTGTTAACAAATGAGCTATGGTATGTGCTATTTACACATACTTTTGACCTTAGTTTAAGTGTAGAAGAGACCAAAAACTAACGTTAAACGCCAAAGATATCGTGTTTTTGTGTTTGTGATCGTGCAGGGAAGGATATTGCAAAAATAGCATGAAAAACAACTTAAAAGCCTAAAACGAGCACGAGATGTGGAAAAGTGTCACAAAGCCGAGTCAATGATGAAATCTACTCAAGGAAAGCCCAAGTCGACAAAGTTATTTCTTAAAAGCTCAAAAAGATGGAAGAAACGCTTAATCAAAGTTGAAAGATATTCATGAGAAGAAGCTTTCCAAAATTGAGCAAGTGAACATTTTTACATCTTTGAAGACCTTTGAAACACGAGTCAACTTATATCCTCAAGCTACCGAGTGTTACGTTTAATATTTAAGAATGTTTAATAGTTGTAACAAAGTTTTAGTGTAATTTCATGAATTGTAAAGGTTCAAGGGCTTAAGTGCAATATTGTCAAAACCTTCTAAGCTCTTGAACCATAAATAGATATCACCACCTCATTTAGAAGGTTGGTTAGAATTAGATTAGATTAGACTAGGAGTAGTGTAGGTGTAGTTTTAGCTTATTTTTCATGCTCTAGTGTAAGTTTAATCTTCTTCTTTAATTTAAGCTTATTTCACGTCTTATTTTCTAGCTTATTTTGAGTTCTTTACAAGCTTTCTTTTACAAGCCTTTTAATCTTTAAGCTTATTTGATGTCTTATTTTTAGTTTATTTTCGCGCTCCTAATCTTTATCTCTAATCTTTACCTTTTTCTTTTAGCTTATTATTTTGTCATCTTAATCTTTTATAAAAGTTTTCATTAATTCTTGTCACCTTTGCATTTTTTATTTTGAAAAATATAAAAAAAATATGGTTTAGGGCTTGTTTTGTGTTGCGGCTTATTTATCTTTTATAAGTTTTTTATTTAGTTTTTAAAATTATTTTTCATTAAGTTTTTTATTAGTTTTGTTTAAAGAAAAAAAATAATAAATAAATAAATAAAAAATAAATACGTAGTTTCCATTTTAAAAGTCAAACAAGAGCTTGATATAGTTGACTTAGAAGTTTGAAAATGAAATACGTATAACCCTTATATAGCGAGTTTGGTACTTTAGATAGATAGCGAGTATTGTATTTTATATAGGTATAGCGAGTAGTAGTGTGGATCCCTAGCGAGTATTGTTTGATCCTTAACTCTAGCGAGTATGGGTTTTAGCATGGACTAGCGAGTATGGATAGTAGGTTAGGGGTAGCGAGTATGTAGTTAGCATCCTAGCGAGTATGGTGCACAATATCATAGCGAGTAAGGATTTATTTTGGTAGCGAGTTTGGTTTATTTTGTTTAAGTTCTTTTCTTGTTTCATTTTTGTTTCAAGCCGAGTTAGGCTTTTATTTTCCCTCATCGTTTATCGAGTGAGGTTTCATTTTTCTTAAATTTAAACGTTATGCTGTCGAAATTTTCTAAAATCTTTTTAGTTACGTTTTCTTATTAAAATCTCGTGTCTTTTAGTTTTTAGTTTTAAACTTTTATTACGTTAAATGTTTTACAAGTCTTTTATTTTCTTTATCGCTTTAAGTTTTTAATATGAGTCTCGAGTAGTTTTTAAAACGTGTTTGCTTAGCGATTCGAGTTTGTGAATTTAGTGAGAGTGTTAAACGTTTGTGATAAGTAATCGAAAGATTACTTAGACGTGTGAGTTAATTATTCGAAGACGAAATCTTTGAACGATTAATTCACTCGTCTTGAGTTAATATCTTTTCAAAAGATTAATCAACAACTAATCTCGAGAAAGGAGAATAACTCGTTGCAAACTTTTACCTCAAGCTTAATGAACTTATTCGCGTTGCTTTGCAAACACATTGTCTTTTAATTTCATTTACCGTTTTCATTACTTATCGCTTTCATTTACCGCTTTCTTTAGTCGCTTTATTACATGCTTCTTTACTTGTTTTCTTATTTCATGTCGTTTTACCGCTTTCCTTTACTTTAATTTGTCGTTGTAGTGTAGACAAAACCAAAACCTTCTTTTTAACCAATTCATCACACATAGCTCACGGTCTTGAGTGACGAGATCCATATTCAACCCTCGTTGGGACAACGATCCGTGGTTTAAGAGCTTCACCGCTTGAAAAACGAGAAAATCACGAGTATGGAGCATGATTCTAGCGAGTATGGGTTCTTGGCTAGCGAGTATGACTCTTTTGTTTGCGAGTATGGTTCGTGTTTGTTGCGAGTATGGCCTAGTTTAGTTCTTAGCGAGTAGGAACAACACATTAGCGAGTATGGGATACATTTCTAGCGAGTATGATGTTCCATATAGCGAGTATGGTTCAAGCCCTAGAATAGCGAGTATGGTTCCTTTAATAGCGAGTTTGTTCTTTTCTTTACTTAGTTTCATTTCTTTTATAAGCCGAGCTAGGCTTTTCTTGTCCTCATCGTTTATCGAGTGAGGTTTTATTTTTCTTAATTCTAAACGTTATGCTGTCGAATTTTTCTTAAACCTTTTTAGTTACATTTTCTTATTAAAGTCTTGTGTCTTTTTGTTTTTAGTCTTCAACTTTATTTACGTTAAAATGTTTACAAAGTCTTTTACATTTCTTTATCGCTTTACGTTTTTAATATGAGTCGTGAGTAGTTTTAGTTCGTGTTTGCTTAGTGATTCGAATTTGTGAGTTAAGTGAGAGCGTTAAACGTTTGTGATTAATAATCGTAAGATTATTTAGACGTGTGACTTAATTATTCGAAGGACGAAAACCTTTGAACGATTAATTCATTCGTTTAGAGTTGTTATCTTTTCAAAAGATTAATCAAAAACTAATCTCGAGAAAGGAAAATAACTCGTCACAAACTTTTACCTCAAGCTTAATAAACTTATTCGAGTCGCTTTGCAAACACATTGTCTTTTAAATTCATTTACCGTTTTCATTACTTATCGCTTTTAGTTACCGCTTTCTTTAGTCATTTTTATTCATGCAATTTTACTCGTTTACTTATTTCATGTCATTTTACCGCTTTACTTTACTTTAATTTGTCATTGTAGTATAAACAAAAACAAAACTTCTTTTAAACCTTATTCACTACACATAGCTCACGATCTTGAGTGACGAGATCCATATTCAACCCTCGTTGAGACAACGATCCGTGGTTTGAGCTTGTACTTTGCTCCTACGAACATACCAAGCTACATTGAAATCAGTGTGAATCTTTTCTACTTTAATGAGATTCTTTTCAAAAAAATCTCTAATAAAATGATGTCTGATTTCTATGTGTTTGGTCCTAGAGTGATATACTGGATTTTTAACAATGCATGTGGTACTTTCATTATCAATAAATATTTTAGTATTCATGAAGTTTAGACCATAATCTAGCATTTGATTTTGAATCCATAGTACCTGACCACAGCAATTTGCAGCAGCCACATATTCAGCTTCTGTAGTAGAAGTGGCCACAATGGTCTACTTCTTGCACTGCCATGAAATCAACCTTCTGCCTAGGAATTGACAACCTCCTGTTGTGGACTTCCTATCAAGACTTGTATAACACCCCCATTTTCAGGATCGCAGCGGAAAGGGACATGGGGTGCTATACATCGGTCACATAGTACAAGTATAGTAAACGAACTCAAAATAGAGACGTTTTTAATAAAAGTTCACATTTCATATTTTTCAAAGTCAAGCAAAAGGTCCCAAAAGTTTAACATAAGTTTAGAAGTACATAGATTTAAAAGTTTAATCATTATCGAATGAAACTTTTATTTAAACATGAGCCATCAAGTAGATATCCATTTATTTGCGCCGCCCATCCAAGCATAAGCCACTTACGGACCTGAGAAAATACATGCTAAAAAGTCAACATAAAGTTGAGTGAATTCATAGAGTTTAATATGTAATAAGTTGAATACAAGATAATTCAGTTTAGAATAAGATGGGCTACGTTGTTATCCGCCCATAATTAAGTTGACATGTAACAAATACAAGTCGGGAAAATAATTAAGATATAAAGCATTGAGCTCATGAAACCGAACCTTAACCTAGTTTTAATAATTGCCCCAGTAGGGTAAGATTTGCCATTTACCACATATTTCTCAATATTATGTGACCGTTGAAAGATGGGCGCTACCCATTCGGCCAGGCTGGTCAATGCCCAATATGCATATTCATAATATTAGCGTTCACACAAAATTAATGGTTCATGATGGGGACTTAATTGGCAAGAGACACTCAATGTTTTATAATCATGTATTCGGGTCAAGCATACCAAAAAGCTACTTGTATTCGTTTTGTAAAACTAGCATGTATCCCCCTCGCAAGGTTTATAAATCATTTAAAAGAGTAAAAGCGAGGCTATAAACTCACCGTGAATAAAGGAAGTAGTATGAAACAAGCAAGTGAGGAAAGTATCCGCGAAGCTCTACGATGAACCTAAATAGACATACGTTTGTCTTAGGTTTTTGAAAATAAACATTGATGCAATTTAGCTATAGATATAAATTATGATCTTAATTGTGCTTGGTACATAATTTCTAAATAATTATCAAGATTTCAATTTGGTCCAATTATATAAAGTGTTAACCTTTTTATACCTTTTTAATGTCAAATCTGTTAGAAATTTTATAACTTGTTCATCTTAGAAAATTCATTACTCTTAAACCATAAGTCGAAAAA
>LBNU01016603.1:116586-238993 GCA_014162995.1 Artemisia annua | reverse complement strand
ATAGAATTGAGATCAAGTAAGATCCAAGTTAAAGCTGTAAAAATAAGATCCATTGAAAAACCAATAAAAGGAGGACAAGTGGCAATCAATAGAAATTTAATTCATAAAAAAACTGAAAATTAAAAGTATAGCCAAAAGGGTATTATCGAGAGTTTGCACTATCTTTGTTTCATTTACCCTACATAACCTACCTCCTTTATTTCTCTCACATAGCCTCCATCTTCATTTTTATAACTTTTCCAAACAACCAAAACCGCAGATCAGCCTCTCTCTCCCTTCTCATTTATCCGGCGTCTAAAATCCAATTAAATATACTCTTATTTCTTTTGGCAAAAGTAATTCAAATATATTAATATTTCTTTCTCAGCCTACTTTATTGACTATTGATTCATGGATTTGTGACTAGTTCCTTTACGATTATTATTTAATCATGCATGAAAATACACAATAATCCAACATATGCATGGATTAAAAACACCGATTGACCACCACTGCCCGTCCCTTTCATTTTTCGCCGCCGCTATGTTAAAGATCGAATGCATCTGTTTTCCGGCGAGACTCGTTATACCGGAAAGCATGGTTTTGCGATGTACCGGAATCTTCTTATGTATCACAGATCTGTTTCGACTTGCTCTTTATACATAGATCTATTTTATATTCGTTTATGTACCAGATTTGGTATACAATATTTCCGGTGTACCGGAGTCTGCTACTTTTCTGTTTCGATCTATTTCTTGGTACACTGTACCCGATTTGTGTTTGTACCAGATAGTAGTTTATCAAATGGCACTTATTTGTTTTGAAGATTTTTGTAGTAATTTATCAGTTTTGTTAGAGAAGTCCGAATCAGATATGTGAATCAATGTATCAATAGGGCTGTTGTAGTAATTATCGGAATCTGTAAAATGAACATATTCCGGTGTACCGGAACACCGGAATCTGCTGCTGTATCAATAGGGCTATTTTAATAATTTTTAGTTTTGTTTGGTGACACATTTAATATTATGGTTTGTGTATTAGTTTTGTTTGGTGACACATTTAATATTATGGTTTTTGTACCAGTTTAATGTAAAAAAAATGTGGACGAGATCTTTATATAACAAAATAGACTGAAAATTTGAAAAATAATTGACCAGATTTGGATTTGGATTGTCCAAAATACCCTTGAAACTTTATTTAATTGTTATAATGTCAATCATTTAATGTTAGTCTCATCCAACACAAATAAAAAGATCCAATGGTTTAGATTGGGTCTTACTTTTACAACTTTAAGCATGATCTCACAATAACCCTACCCTATATATATATATATATATATATATATATATATATATATATATATATATATTAATTTATTTAACTTTATTTTAGTTGTATTTGCTTGCAGGAAATGTTTGACCTGAATTCCCACAGGCGTACAGACAGGTGGACGACAATCGAAGACGGCATCGAAGATTATTTCGCAACTCGCTACAGGGACAACAAACATGACATCAAGCGAGATCACTGGACTAAACAAGGTGGGGCCGAGAAGGTGGATGAGATACGGAGGTAAATTTTTTATTTTCGAACAAGCTTTTGATATTTGTCTTTTATTTATTTATTTATTTATTTATTTAATATGTTAGCAATTGAAATGTGTTAATTTTCTGCTTTTGTTACTATGTGTTAGGAACCCTCCTCCCAACATGGAGACGTCTGTGTGGGAGAAGCATATTGAGCTCTACCTCAGTGAGAAGCACGCCAAAAGGGCCAAAATCAACAAAGATAACCGGAAGAAGAACAAGTGCACGAGCCGCCACGGATCTCGGTCGTTGGCAGCAACTCGGCATGAATACGTAAGACATACACATTATGATTATTTTACATATTGCTCATTATATGTATGGTGTTTCATCTTTTTATCGTTTTTAATTTTTTTCACTTTATATGCGTGTGTAAATATATATATACAGTTTAAAAAGAGTAAGGACCGTCAGTACCCTCCCTGATACAGAGCTTTCACGACCAGCGTTGCAAGGAAGGTGCATGGTTGTTGGATGAGGCTCGTGTGCAATACGTAAGTACCGTTTTATTTTATTTTATTTTATTTTATTTTAATTTATTTTATTTTATTTGGTTTTTTAACATGCACTTTAATGATTTATTGAAACGTAATGTAGTATCCCAAGTAATATATTAATTTTATCATTTTTTTTTCAACTGCATAGGAAGAGATGTGCACACTGCGAGATCTGGGAGCTAACACGCCGATTGGTAGAGCCTACACAGAAGAAGAAATACTTGCAAAGGTTTTGAAAGGCAAGCAGCGAGGTTATATTGCAGGTAGGGGTAGGGTGTTAGCAGGTACCGTCAAGACAAGGTTACCGAGGGTCCCATCCGGTTCGTACACCACACCTGAGATTGACAAGATGTTTGCTGAAAAAGATAAGAAGATAAAAGAATTTGAAGAAGAATCGAAGGAAACCAAGAAACAACTCGCTGCAATTATGAAAGTCATGCAGGGCAGCCCCGAGCTCTGGAGCCAGTTGATGAGCCAGATGAATTCTCAAACCGAGGTAGGCTCGGGCAGCGGTGCAGGCGTGGGTGAGGCAGGCTCGGGGAGTCCAAGTGGGAGTGGCGAGGCTTCGTCGGGTAGTGGCACCGACGAGGCAAGCGGCTCGGGTGACGATATAAATATTGATGGTGATTCGTCCGATGGCGAGGGGCAGTGAGGTATTTTGTATGGGTTTATTTTGTACACTTTAACATTTTCTCCATCCGTATCCTTGATCCTCATCCGTATTTTGTAAACTTTAACACTTGATCCATCCGTATGCTATTGACTCATCTGTATGTTATTATTGTAAACTTTGGCATTTTGGCAACTTAAACATTGCGGATATAGCAGCTTTTGTGCTATCGGACGCTTGATCCGTAGATTATAACACCCATTTTGTAGAATTTGAAACATTTTAATGTATTTAAGGGTGTTTAGTGATTATATATAAGTGTTTTATCCGTTATAAGTTGTTTTGGGATATTAGCATGTTGGTATTGATGTTTATACAGGTTGGGATTGTGTAGATTTTTTCCGGAAAAATTTTCGGAAAAAATCTGGAAACCTGCTGGTTTGCAGCTGCCATGCAGCAGCTTACCTATTAATTGCCGACGAAATGTCGTCGGCATAATGTACAAAAAATTTGTCGTTTTAATGTTTGGCACTTTTGACTTTTTTCTTTGACTTATTTAGTCCCGACGAATAGACGTCGGCAATAAACTAACATTTTTGACTTTTTTACATTTGACATTTTTGACTTTTTTGTTTGACCCTTTTTAGTCCCGACGATCCGTCGTCGGGATAATAGTTGTCGTGATTTTCTTAATACGAATTGTTAATTAAAATTGTTAATCACGAATATAATACCGACGCAATTGCGTCGGCATTAATCTTTTTGAACCAAAAAATTGTTTGACTGAAAATCGTGTGGGTCCCACTCTAGCGTCGGCACAGTACGTCGGCATAGTAAGTCCCGACGAGGCATTGCCGACTAAGCTCGGCCGACTAAGTTTCGTCGGCACACACAAATTCCCGNTAACACTTGAAAAAAAAGTTTGAGCACTTACAGATTTGAAACTGACATAGAAAACGGATGAACATATACCAAGTGCGCAAGGCCGTCCCATGAATTTCAGATTTTTTTGAGGGCTCTGGACGAAATTACATAATAAGGCCTTCCGAAAAGAAATATTGTATATAAAATGTCGGCGTCTATAAGATATAATACAGTTAGTTATCTAGACGTTCTAACATATTACTCATTTAAAATATTTTCTCATCAAAATACTTTTTTCTTCATGAAAAATATGTGTACGCATGCATATAATTATTAACGGGACAAATTTTAGGGCCCCAAAAATTTTTAGGTCCCTGAGTGGTCGCTCACCTTGCACACCCTCAAAGATGACCCTGCTAAGTGGCATATACGTACCTTCGAACATCCCGATATTTCTGAATGAACCCGTTTACTACGTACGAATTGAAACCTCCAAACAAAGACGATTTAGTAGCCAGTTTTCTACACTTAATTAGAGGAACACGAAGCATATTTCATCCATTTCTCACGGATGGCACCAAATGTTGATGCAAATTTCCGCCGATATGGCCTTAACAATTCTCATGATGCTGCTCGTCATCATCCCACGCCAAAAGCATCTTACAAACATAGAAAGAGCCAGTTAGAAGGGGTCTAAGGTCGAAGCCCCGGAACCATTCTCCGACAATCAAGTCAAAACCTCCGATGGAGAATTTATATATTAGAGAGAGAAAATAGAGAAAAAGTGAGGGATTAGAACGTGTGTAATTGAGGGGGATGTTGTCTACTTGTAGGCAAATATATATGGGACCTACATGTCATGTGTTGACCCTACCTCCGAATGACATGTAGCCAAGCCACTCTGAAGCTCATCTCATAATTCGATTCGGGCCAAGAAAATATATACGTCATCAATTTGTTTACTTGGACTATGGGTATTGGTGACCAAAGCCAACACCGCCACATTAGGATTCACTCATTTCACCAACCAACCAACCACCAAACACTTGTATCGGTAACCACCTAACCAACACACAAAAAGATTCCACTTAAACACAAACGTACATCAGAATACACTAACACACACACAAAAAAAACTAAAAGTTTGTTTGGTCAAGCAGATGACCAAACCGTTTTCAAAGTTGTGTGACCACAAGACTCACCACGCGTGGATGCATGCTTCATTACCTATTGTCTTATTTAGGGACGTAAATGTATCAAATAGATCGAATGAAAGTATATCTACATCCATATCCATTTATTTTTTCGTCATCTTTATCCTTATCTTTACTACTTATAATGTAAAAATGGTCAAAGGTGAAAAGTGGAATAGTCAAGGTTTGTGAAATATTGAAAATATGTTTTGCCTATTCTACCCTTGAACCCTTGTAAAAATGAATTGGTCAATGCCCTTCTTGAAACGCATATACACTATATATGGCAACTATTGAACTTAATGCACTAAAATTCGGCTGGAAGAAAACTTAATACACTATCTATGGCAACTAGTAAACTTATGATACACTAATACACGGCTGGAAGAAAAATCAATCTATATATGACAACTCTTTAAGCACTTCTAAAACACGGTTGGCAACTTGGCAAGCAAAAAAGTTGACTTTGTAAATATAGAAACCATAATCCTCATTATAATCTCTTATTTTTCAAACTTTTTCTCCCTTCTCTAAAAACACACACAACTAATACCCTTCACAGTTCACACCACGTTTGCCGCCACTTTACAACACCTTTGCTGCCACTACTATCGCCCCCTCAACTGCCACCACCACCTCGGCCGCCACTAGCATTGTCTGAATTTGCAGAAACCTCTACAGGTTTTGTTTTGTTTTCGGTCATGTGCAGTTTCGGTGGTAGATCTGGTGGTTTTGGTGATAGATCTTGTAGTTTTGGTAGTCGTTTCGGAGATGAAAAAATGTGGGTTTAATGTTTCTTAGATATGGGAAACAAAAGTATTTTTTTTATCCTTTCATTCATATATCTTTTGAGATCAGTTGTGACGTTTTTGTGATGTACATTACTAGATTTGTTTATGATCGATCTATGGTTTCAGTTATGTCTTAATGTTGGAGTAGATGCGGTGATTTTGGTTGTAGATTTGTTGGTTTCGGTTGTTACTTAGGTTGTTTAGAAGCCAAATGGTGACGTTTTTAAACAAGATGAACATGTTTGCTATAAGACTATAAGTGAGGTTGTTTTGGTATTTTACTATGTGGGAAGAATATACATATACTACATAGCGACCACCAGTAAGGAATATTAGAGTATAAAGATGATGACTTACATCTTCCTCATTTTAGTTTAATTTTATACAAACGTCCCTCAATTATTTAAGTTCTTATAACAAAGAATTTACATATCTCTACAAAATGAATTTACGTTGCATTACTTTTCATTGTAACTCTACGTTGTATACTATATGTCAAACACATTTAGCATAATGGAGAACACAAAAATAGTTAGCTGCATGCACATAGATACAGCTTGTTATTCTCATGCATACAAGAGGGTTATAGATATCAAGAACTCAAGATACACAGTGATGGATATAAGTTGTCTAGGTTGACTTTTGAAGCTAAGTACAGCTTGAATAGGAGATTACTAGCTTAATTTATTATACTACACTAGACGATTATTCGTGCATACCAATGAGATTTTATAGCGGCAGATAGTTATAGTGATATTTTGGTTACACAAAACATTATACAAAACACTTAACCTAAATATCATTACAACTATATGGCACTATAAAATCCCGTTGCTATGCACGGGTACTCGTCTAGTCTATTTAAAGTCTATTCATCCATCCATATCCAAATCCACTAGATGAATCAGTTTTGAGAATCTATTGGATAACAACAACAAAAATCGTACAAAATAATCCCATTGTTTAATTCATATTGTAATAATTGTTGACACAAATACCTGATTTGTTTAAGATAAAAATCTGCAATATATAAGAATATAGTCTCAAGAAATACAATTAATACATCTTTTATATAATAAAAGAATTACATCATTTCGGAGTGTTTTTGAAAAAACCCTTCTCATTGAAAAAAAATTAGACCAATAGGAGAGCTCGATTTTGCCATGTAGGAGAAATCGAGCAATATGATTGGTCAATAGAAAGTCAAAATTAAATTGATTTTGGTTAAACTTAATAAATTTTGCGGAGAAATTTCGTTAAGAAAAAAAAATGCATAAAAATATAGGTGTCAAATTTATGAAAACAAAAACTTAAAAAAAGAGGAAGTAATTAATAAAACTTGAGTGGTTGAATTTTAAATAAAATATATGGAGCTAAGTGTAAAATTACAAGTTTCCATATTTTTTAATAACTTTAGAAAAAAACACAAATAACCCCTTACACTTTATATCCCTTATATTTTATAATATTAACTTTGTTTAAAATTAAACGAGTATTATATTAGTTTTTAGACTTTCATCCATTAAAATACAAAATTTGGTAAATATTGCGAATTAGTTTTTATGTTAGTTTTAGACTTTCATCCATTAGAAATTTTTTTAAATAGTGACTCATGTTATTCTATTTAAAAGTTTAATTTAGGCGTATACGGGTTTAAATATTAAATATGGCTAAATTATTAGTAGCGGGAATATAAATATTAATGGTAAGCATGAGCTACTGTGATATGAAAATAAATATACGCGATTCTACTTATAACAACGACTCATGAAATTGTTATTTAAAATATATATATGAATATCCATAAAAACATTTTAGAAACTTTACGGAGCATATTTTAATTTCATTAACGTTTATTATGTGCTACTAAACTCGCACATTTTTTACAACATGATATCAATAGTTAAAGTTAAACAATAACATCAACATCAACCTCAACATGTCTGTCAGTTAAAAATGTTATACGAAGCTAATAATAATAATAATAATAATAATAATAATAATAATAATAATAATAATAATAATAATAATAATAATAATAATAATAATAATAATGGGTTAGATAGTCATTGGTTAATTTAGAAGGTGTTTTCCTTCAATTAAAAAAAATAATAATAAAAAGAAAATTAGAAAAATCACGCATCACAATCTTTATATGGTAACAATCACCTCCTAAATAAAAAAAGAAAAAGAAAAACTACGTAGGTGATAACCTAACTTTATTCATTAACGTGATGTTTCATAAATAAAATTAAAATAATAATAATAATAAAAATAATAATTGGCCGTTGTAAAGGAATTAAAGTATGTACATGAGAATTACTAAACAAGATTATATAGTTTTTAATCAGGTTATTATGTTACTATACTGCGAAAAGCATATTTCACTAACATCTCATGCAAGTCAAGTATAATCATGTGATTTTGCTTGAATAATAAAATATAATTTTAAATTCAAAAGCATTCTCCTAAAATAATAGGTAGATTATAACATGTATACATATGATTTTTAATTTTTAGTCCACCAAGTAAAACTAATTGAAACATGTTAAGTGATTCATTTCTTAATCGATAATAATACATAATCAAAACGAAATTTTAAAAATTCTGTGCGTGCACAGGTATTATAACTAGTATTATGTTATAAGAACGTAAAAATAATATAAAAAATGAATGCATATCATTTTGAAGAAAAATATCGATCTAACAAATAAAATAAGAATCTTATTATTCTCTCATGTTGCAGATCGCGATACGATCGTAGTTAATTTTTACTAATACGAAGTTCTAACTTTATTTTTCGCATATATATGGGTGGTAAATGCATTATTCATGGATGACAAGTTGTCATCAGTATCCAATATATCATCTAAACATCTTTACTAACGGGTGGCCGGATCGAGTGGACATCCATCAGATCGGATATTCAATGTCATCCCAATCTTGTTATCAGGTTCATTAAACTTTCGAATACGCTCACATCAACCAATGGGAGGGACAAGAGGGCAAAATAGTTAAGATGTTGGCTTTTCATTCTCTTTTCTTGCAACTTTTNTGTTTTTTTTTTCTTTATGAAATTGGAAAGCGATTTATCTTCTTAAAATAGAAATTCAACAGTTGTGCTAATCATATGATCAGCGCAATGTTAAAATCAAAAATGAAAATGATGATTGAGAATTAGTAAAATGAACCTTTTCATATTTTGTGTTGTAAGAAAGATATTGTAAAGAAAAATGCTACATCCTTCTACCTATCTTTATATTGCTTAGGTGTCGGTGAGTTATTTAAATTAATAGAAGAATAATCGGTATAATGATTTATATTTCTCTTTTAAAAGCATACATCATTACCAATATTTTAAAACCGGGGTCAAACCGGTTAGTTCAACCAGTTAAACTGAGATCTGGGAACCGGAATGAAGACCGGGCCAGATGTGACCGGTTTTTTGTTTGTTTAAACGGTTTTCGGCTGACTCGGGTCGACCCGGTTTAATTAACCCGGCCGGGTCATTCTTTCATATTAAAATAAAGTATGGTAACAATCGCTTTTGCTTCTTAAATTTGCATGCTTTTGAATAAATTGAAGAACTAGAAAGAACACGGTATGTGGATAACCGTATTCACATATAAATATGTGGATAGGGTAAGGATCCAGTGAGAAGAAAACTTAAAATGAGAAGGATAAGAAATAACTATAACCATACATTTGAGATGAATCGACTTGATTTAGATGCATTTCTATTCATTTAGATACATCCCAATTAGTTTCAAAAGTGATTTTGAAGTGAAAACGATTCAAAGTAGTACTAACAACAAATTTGACCCGCAGAGGACAAAAAATGTAGAGGATTCGTCTAACTTGATGTAATGCATCTAATATATGTATATGCATCTAATTTTTTGCTAGAAAATATATTATGGTGCTTCTAAAAGATTAAGAATGCATCTAATTCAAGTCGATGCATCTCAAATATGTACTTATTGTTATTTCTCATTCTTCTCATTTTATGTTTTCTTCTCATTTGATCCTAAGTCTATGTGGATAATCATATTCACACTTAAATTGATGCATCTAGTAGTAGTACATTAAATACCTGACTAAAGGTATAATGAATACAATTAATAATGTAAATTGCGATTTATATAAACCCTCTGGTAGTAATACATTAAATAGCTGACTAAAGGTATAATGAATTCAATTAATATTGTAATTGTGATTCATAAGAACACTAGTTATAATACCCGTTCACGCACGGGGTTTTGACATAAAATTTTTATCATGTATTTAGTATTAAAATATTTTGAACTTTACATCTATTAATTTAGTATAAGTCAAATTTATTTTGCAATAACAATGCCTATTAAAAATAGTCGGAACACCCCTGTATTCGGCTATTATTACAGTTTCAAGCACCCCTAAAATTAGCAATTGAAATAGTCTCAAACACCATTGAATTCAGCTATCAAGGCAGTTTCAAGCACCCATCAATTCAGCTATTAAAAACAGTCCCAAACACCTTGAATAACTATTAAGACAACTATTAAAACAATCCTAATTAGCACTAAATCTAACTATTAAGACGGTCTCAAAACCCTTTAAAAACTCTCGCGACGGGCGGGCCCGCGTCAGGCGGCGCGGTAATTAGATAGTAAATACAAAAGTTTGGTTTCTGATTCTTCAATTGCATGTTCATCGAGGTTTCTGGCCTCGAACGGACCTCAATCTCCGACGCAGCAGCAGCAGCGTCTCGGGCAAGGCGGCGTGCGCTGGCGGTCAGCGCGTGGTGTTCCTTTTGATGGAATCGCTTGCTCTAGGCTTCTGGTGATGAGACAGGTTGCAGATGCTTTGGGTCCTCGCCTTCTCGTTGTCTGGGCGCGGCGGGTCACCTGGAGTCGGACGCCGTCTGTTTGTTCTGTTTATAAGCGATGTGCTCCTTCGTGAAGAATTGGGCCCACTGCCGTATTGGTTTGACTAGGTGTCATTAGGACGAGGCGAAGTGGCGCGGGGTGAGTCGTGAGACTTGCGCACAGCGCGTCGACGCCTCGGCTGGCGGCGCGGTTGCGACGCGCTTGCGGTTGCAAACCGACGTCTGGGCTGCAGGGCTCGTCGCGACCTCGGTTGGTGCTTCCTGCTCCGGCGGCCGCTCGGCGGGGTGGAGAGGGCGGTCTTGCGTCGCCGCGGCCGTCTGATGTGGGGTCCTATTCCTCTGCGCTCTCTGCTCGCCGCCGTCCTATACGTCCGAGCGACGCGCCGGCGCAGCGTTGAATCGATTAGGGCTAAGTTCTTTTGGGGAATTACCGATAAAACAAAAAAGATTCATGGATTTCTGGAACTCAGTTCTTGCCTCTAGCAAGAAAAAGGGGGCCGTTGGTATGGTAGTCTTTACTCGTTGAATCGCATCGCTTCCATACAAACAATGGCGTGGAGATCTATATCTCTTCCTTTATCGCTTGTATTTGGTCTCGCCTGCTGTGTATCTCTTATGTTATCGAATAATAATGACATGCTCTATCTCTTTCTTTTTACTAAAAGGTAATTTGAGGTGTTGGAGGCATGATATTTGGGTTCCATTAACACATGCATGACAAAGAGCTTTATACGCTCATGTCTATCTATATGGCTTTGTTTAATAACGGAGCTTCAACCGATTATCATGACACATGGGCTGGAAACTTCTTTTAAACTCCATATCACGTCTTTTTCGTTTAGCTGTTAACAGCGATTGCTTGTCAGGACTTACTGGAATAAGCGTATGGACTTTGAATGGAGTCGCAATATGCTCAAATGAGGTCTCTAATGCCCAACCAGTGGCTTCTCTTCACATACATCTTTCTCTATCAATCTCAATTGTACTTCGGAGGATGCTTGGATTTTGTCCATTGAACCCCTTTTTCACGTTAATTATGTTTTCTTTTCTGATGTGCATATTGATAATCTTTTCTTCCCCTTATGGCCGGTGTGCAACAAGGGGAACAAAAATTCTTCACAAAGAAGATTAATATTTTTATTTGGAGACTCTCTGTGACCGTCTTCCCATCTCGGATGGAAATCTAGCCGGAAGAGGGTATTGAGTTGCTTCGTATTACTGTTCGGTTTGTGACAGCTGGGATCGAACGTCGTTGTCACTCTTGTGGGTTTGTATGTGTTCGTGGGTTGCTACTCTAGTGTGGAATAATGATAATGTGTGTCTTGGATTATATATCTCTCTTCCATCATATATGCATGGCATGTTCTGCCTGGATAGTCGTCTAATATCACTAATAAGAAGGGCTAGATATGTTTATTGTCGGGGCTGTCCTGTTGGTCGCGTGTGGAACTTTCGCAATGAAACGTTATTTGGACGCCGCTCTTAATATCTAGCATTGTCTATTGATATGATAATGGATTGTCTTTTTAGGTGGGTATCTTCATCTAGGAAATAAGTTGCCTTTAATTTCTTGGAACAATAAACCCTTTAGTGGTTTTCTCTTTGTAATTTTTCTAGGTCTTGTCAGTCATATTTATTATTCTGTCTGTCTTATTATATAAAAAATTAGTAGTATAAGTAACGAGTCCCAAATCCAATTAAACTTAGCAGGCCTACTTTTAGTAATACGGCTCATTGCTTTTGCAGCATGATTTTCACAGTGGAATGAGACCTGATATTAGTTACATCTCTTTCTAGTCATCATTATTCTATATTACAACAAATTCAAAAGCATATTCTATCAATTTATTATGGATTGATTTATTTTTTTGTTGCAACTTAGGAATAAGGTTAATGCAACACATATCAGTGTCTAAGACAAAGGCATTTATATAACGTTAACTTGGGATTATGTGAGTTAGCCGTTTAAGTATTCGAAAATTCAAGAGACAACTTGATTTTAAAATTCAATAAACACATATACCATATAAACAAATTATTATATCAAATATATGTTCTAAGTAACCTTTAAAGTAAATCTGTAGTTGATGCATCAGGTGTAGTTTCGGGGGTTTTTATGGTTCCTACTTTAGCATACTTGGTGATGAACTTGTATTCCCAGTCTGTTAATGTGTCAAGTTCGAATAAACAACGCATAAGGACCAACTGGTATATAAAACATCCTGAAAGAAACATCAATCAGCTAATACTCAAAATATTGGCACAAAACGTACACTTTTTTTTCCTTCATTTCTTTTGGACTTAACAACGCGCACAATACACTTTTCGCTAAAGTAATAAAAAATAGAAGGTGCAGCCTAATAGAGTATATCACTTGTCAAAATGAGTAAATTAGCTTTGTATAACGTTTATAATCGACAGACATGCAGAGGTTGATGTTGATGTTATTGTTTAACTTTAACTATTGACATCATGTTTTACAAAATGTGCGAATTAGTAGCACATAATGAGCGTTAATGAAGTTAAAATATGCTCCGTAAAGTATTTAAAATGTTTTATGGATATTCATATATAAATTTTAAATACCAATTTCATGAGTCGTTTGATATTTATATTCCCGTTACTAATAATTTAGCCATATTTAATATTCAAACCCGTGTACGTGTAAATTAAACTTTTAAATAGAATAACATGAGTCCTTAGCTTATTTAAAAAAATATTCTAATGGATGAAAGTCTAAATACTAATACTAATACTCATGTAACTTTAAACAAAGTTAATATTATAAAGTATAAGGGGTATAAAGTGTAAGGGGTTATTTGTGTTTTTTCTAAAGTTATTAAAAAACATGGAAACCTGTAATTTTACACTTAGCTCCATATAATTTATTTAAAATTCAACCACTAAAGTTTTATTAATTACTTCCTCTTTTTTTAAGTTTTCCTTAGCTTATTTAAAAAAATATTCTAATGGATGAAAGTCTAAATACTAATATTAATACTCATATAACTTTAAACAAAGTTAATATTATAAAGTATAAGGGGTATAAAGTGTAAGAGGTTATTTGTGTTTTTTCTAAATTTATTAAAAAACATGAAAACCTGTAATTTTACACTTAGCTCCATATAATTTATTTAAAATTCAACCACTAAAGTTTTATTAATTACTTCCTCTTTTTTTAAGTTTTTGTTTTCAGAAATTTGACACCTATATTTTTATGTATTTTTTTTCTTAACCAAATTTCTTAAGTTTGACCAAAATCAATTTAATTTTGACTTTTTATTGACCAATCATATTGCTTGATTTCGCCTACGTGCCAAAATCAAGCTCTCCTATTGGTTTAATTTTTTTTTCAATGAGAAGGGTTTTATAAAAACACTCCGAAATGATGTAATTCTTTTATTATATAAAAGATTAATCGTGATGCAAAAATAATAATAATAATAATAATAATAATAATAATAATAATAATAATAATAATAATAATAATAATAATAATAATAATAATAATAATAATAATAATAATAATAATAATAATAATAATAATAATAATAATAATAATAATAATAATAATAATAATAATAAAAGGCACCCGGGGTCAGGGTGTTCCCGCCAATCTACACTTTTTTGTGGAATAATAATAATAAATAAAAAAACTAGTTAAACACTTGTTACATGTTTAGAAGTAACATCTATCATCTTAAAATATCCATCTAGTATCTTGGAGCTGGTTAAGGGCTTTTTATAATTTCCAATGTTTAAAAGCTGTTTGAACAAAGATATATTGCTATTTTATTTTTCTTACAAAATCGGTTCGATCTGATGGTTAACAGTTGAACCAGTGACCCGGTGAACTAGCCTTTCATTTGAGTAAACTCAATTTAAAAACATCAATATTACTCCTCAAACTTTATTAGCTTTAGATTCAAGATGTCTTCTACTTTAAACTAGTACTAACAGTATCAGGTGTAGTGGTTCAAGCCAAACAGCTACTTATGTGTCACTTACACACATAAAAACACCATCCCCATTAACTTGAAGCAAAAAACTCACTTTTAAAACCCACCATATACAATTAAAAAACAAACTCAACACAAAAGTCAATTAAAAACACACATACGCAAAATCTTCATTTGACGCACGCCAATTTTTTCACTTGCACTTTGATGGGGGATGCCGGGAAGGTGGGAGGGGTAACACGCTTTTGGCTCAAGCCAAATCACCACCACATAGAGTCATAGATTTGGCGAGAGTGTGTTACCGCACCCGATGCTCTAAATTCGATACCTATGACAACAACAAAAAAATAAAAACTAGACAGAGAGAATTGCAAAAATCGTCCCTAAAGTTTGGCCAAATTGCACGTTTCGTCCCGGAAGTTTGGAAAGTGCAAGGATCGTCCCCGTGGGAAACTTTTGGGGCAAAAATCGTCCCTGGCCTACATCAAATGACTAAAATACCCTTGCCTCTATATTATTTTTCAGATTCTTACACAAATGGTCCCTGTGCTTCGCTAGGCTTTACAAATTTAGTCATATTTTTTTTAATTTATTTATTTAATTATTAATATTAGTATTATTTTTTTATACGTTTTCATCCGTTTTTGTCCGTTTTTCTTACGTTTTTGTCCGTTTTTTCCGTTTTCATGCGTTTTTATTCGTTTTTCTTACGTTTTTGTCCGTTCTTGTTACGTTTTTTCGTTTTCATACGTTTTTGTCCGTTCTTGTCAGGTTTTTTTCGTTTTCATACGTTTTGTCCGTTTTTCTTATGTTTTTATCCATTTTTCTTACGTTTTTTCCGTTTTCGTATGTTTTTGTCCGTTTTTCTTACATTTTGTCCGTTTTTCTTACGTTTTTGTCCATTTTTCTCACGTTTTCCTGTTTTCACACGTTTTTGTCTGTTTTCTCACATTTTTTCCGTTTTCATATGTTTTTGTCCGTTTTTCTTACGTTTTTATCCGTTCTTCTTACGTTTTTTTCCATTTTCATACGTTTTTCTTCAGTTTTTCCACTTTTTCGTCCGTCTTTACACTGTCCATCACCAACAAAAAATTTCCAAAAAATTTTAGAAAAAAAAATTATAAAAAGGTTTCCGAAAAAAAAAAATTTAAAAATGGTTTTGAATTTTAAAATTCCAAAAAATATATTTTCGAAAAAAAATTAAATAATTCAAAAATTTTTCTAAAAAAATATTTTTTCTAAAAAATATTTTTATTTTCAAATATTTTTCTAAAAAATTTTTATTCGAAAAAAATTTTATTCGATTTTTTTTAAAAGTATATTTTTTAGATTTTGTTTTTTAATTTTTTCTAAAAAATACCAAAAAATACTTTTATTTTTCGAATATTTTAAGATTTTTTTCGATAAATACGTTTTGAATTACAGAAAAACGTGAGAAAAACGTAAGAAAAACGGACAAAAACGTACGAAAACAGAAAAAACGTAAGAAAAATGGATAAAAACGGACAAAAACATATGAAAACGAACACAACGTAACAAGAACGGACAAAAACGTATGAAAGCAAAAAAAACGTAACAAGAACAGACAAAAACGAACAATAACGTATGAAAACAGAAAAAAACGTGATAAAAACGGACAAAAACGTAAGAAAAACGGATAAAAACGGACGGAAATGTATAAAAAAAATAATACTAATATTAACAGTTAAATAAATAAATTAAAAAAAATAGGACTAAATTTGTAAAGCCTAGCGAAGCACAGGGACCATTTGTGTAAGAATCTGAAAAATAATATAAAGGCAAGGGTATTTTAGTCATTTGATGTAGGCCAGGGACGATTTTTGCCCCAAAAGTTTCCAACAGGGACGATCCTTACACTTTCCAAACTTCCAGGACGAAACGTACAATTTGACCAAACTTTAGGGACGATTTTTGCAATTCTCTCNTGCACCCGATGCTCTAAATTCGATACCTATGACAACAACAAAAAATAAAAACTAGACACGTATTGAAACACAAAACACCTCCTCTATTTCTCCTCACAAACATCACTACCGACAGAGATTCATCAGATCACGCCTCAAACATCTCCTCTTCATCATTCCCTACAACAACAACTTTAATCTCATCAAACAAAACACAACATTCTTTAAAAAAAAAACCAAGATCCAACCTTAAACATCCTTAAAAAACATGTCCTCAAACATAATCTTTATCTCAACACTTATAATCCTATGGTACTCATCAAACATAGGTGTACTGTTACTAAACAAACTATTGTTATCAAACTATGGTTTCAAATTCCCTATCTTTTTAACAATGTGTCACATGTCAGCTTGTGCTATACTAAGTTATGTGTCTATAGTTTTTTTAAAAATAGTACCGTTACAGAAGATAAAATCTAGGGGACAGTTTTTAAGGATTGGTTGTTTGAGTGTTGTGTTTTGTGGGTCTGTTGTTGGTGGGAATATTAGTTTGAGGTATTTGCCTGTTTCTTTTAACCAGGCTGTGGGTGCTACTACGCCGTTTTTTACGGCTATGTTTGCGTATTTGATGACGTGGAAAAGGGAAGCTTGGGTTACTTATGGTGCTCTTGTTCCTGTTGTTACTGGTGTTGTCATTGCTAGTGGGGTGTGTGAAGTTTTTCTTTTTTTTAAATAATGTTGCATTGTTGAATAGTTTGTTTGGTTAAATTAGGATTTGGTTATGTGTTTATTGTTGTTATTAGTTGTATTTGAGATTGATCTATTGCTAGCTAGTTTTAGTGGTGAATGAGTCAGTGATATGGAGTATGGATCTTGATCTGCTGTCCTTTGTGGGTCGTACACTTGTCAAGATTTGATTTTTAAGGGCATTGTGTTTTAAGAGCTTTGAAATTGATAATTAGATATGGAATAATCAAAAGTAGACAATCTGGTATTACAAAAGGGGCTACAATATATAATATTTGGAACTGGGAATTGCTTGTGTAGTTTATAGTTGTTATAACCATATAATGTCCTGTTTGAGTGTGGCGAATTCTGGTTAAATTAGATAATGAGAATCGTTTCTGCTGATACTAATCCTAAGCTGATCTTATAAAACGATTTTATTCGACTCTTAGATCAAGGGCGGAGCTACATGAGGACTGGGAAGGGTCCCGGGCCCCCTTGGCGTAAGCCCGTTAGTGTATTTATTTGCGATTTCATGTGTTAAAAAAAAATAATCTCGGCCTTCCCATCTAATGTTTTTCCGGAAAAAAAATTTGTTTCGGCCCTCCCACAAAAAATTTTCCAGCTCCTCCTCCACTGCCTTAGATAATCAAATAACTAGAAACTGTAGATAATCACGTTTGCAATACGTTGCCAAACACCCACTAGAGTTACCCTTGTACCCATTCGTTCTCTTACAAAGTATTAATGTTGTTTGATCCACAACAAATTTGTCAGGGTGAATGGGTGATTTTAGACGTATGAATAAAAGCCAAATACTTTGTACATTTAAAAGCCCATTTATCTGTTAATTGTAATGTACGAGTGTTCATCATTGCTCATCATGGTTTCATTATGTTAATCAAGCAAACTAATATGTTTAATTGGTTAATTTGTGGTAGGGTGAGCCAAGTTTTCATTTATTTGGATTCATTATGTGCATAAGTGCAACTGCTGCTAGAGCTTTCAAATCGGTTCTTCAAGGCATCCTACTTTCTTCCGAGGGGTAAATTCATTTTCCGCTCATGTCAACGATGATAGCTTTGCATTATGAAAGTGATTATCTTATTATTGCATGTTTAAGTTGCAGATATCTGTTTCTAGTATTGTGCTGGTATTAACAATTAGCATATAATTTGATGTATTTTTTTGCAGAGAAAAACTGAATTCCATGAATTTGTTGCTATATATGTCCCCAATTGCCATAGCTGTTTTATTGCCCGCAGCACTTGTAATGGAACCGGATGTGGTAGATGTCACCATATCTCTGGCATTGAAACATAGATTCATGTGGCTACTGCTTGTGATTAATTCAACTATGGCTTATGCAGCTAACTTGACCAACTTCTTGGTCACTAAGAACACAAGTGCATTGACACTACAGGTTCGTCCCTCTCCCCCTCTTAGTTATTTTTGCACTTTCTCTGAATTAGAGGTGTTAACGGGTCAAAATTGGTTATTTTAAGTGTAGTTCGAAACAGGTGGGTCGGTTTGTTTGGCCAGTACAAATAATAATGCTAGACAAATCCTATATTTTTTTAAATAGAAAATCTAATTGTAGAGATGGAAGGATTTGCATGGTCGTAAGCATTTAAATAAGCTTTAAAGTGACTTCCCGCTTGATGCGTATGGACTTTGGTCATTTTCTCAACCTGTTACCAACAAGTTAAAACCGGAAATAACATTTTATCATATGATTGAGTTGCCCATTTTTAATAATTGCGTTTTCAATTGGATTCCACTTGATGTATTCTGTAAAGCTGAAACCTGAAACCCTTACAAGAAAAGAGATGCAATTTTACTCTCAGAGGTTACATACTTACAAGTTCACCATTTATATGGATTTCGATTGAAAACTTGAGAGTAAGGTATTTTCAACTGGAATCCTTGTTGCGAAGCTTAACGTTTCATCCAAATTTTCTTCTGAAGGAGAAAAATATATATATATACAAGTTTTCATCCAAAATTTTTTTAAATTGAAAATTAATTTGTTTGACCTAAAAAGTCAAACAATTTACTAATGCCTTAGTTTAAAAGGTCTGTATATTTTCATCAAAGAACAAACCGAGTAGGAATAGCTTCCTGTAACTCGATTTATGTTTATCAAAAGGGGTGTAATTGTGTAGTAAACTTTGTGCAGTAACTCACATAATGCATGAGGTAACTTTATCATGAGTAATCGCATGAATTTGCACCAATAAACACCCATATATAGTGTAGTGCTTACACTACACCCCTTATAAATGTATCATATTTGCTAGAGATGACAATCCCAAACCATTCTTATGAATGGGTCGATTTTGAGCTGTGTTTTATCTCAAATACCCAAGCTTAAAATTTAGCTAAAAGAATATCTGGTAAAACGGGTGGAAAGTCTTCCAAGGTCCAATTTCGAGGCAGGCAGCCGGCTAAAAACTTGTTATTTTTAGATCTAGATTATGATTGTAGATATAATTTTTTTAATCATGTATAATGTCTTCATTCTAATATAGAACGTTAAAAAAAAAGGGAAAAAACAAACAAAAGAAAGTTTTAGCAGGTCAACACTACCCGACCTGTTTCGGCCCATACCAATAGTGACACGTAATCCAAACCCCATTTTGCAACCTTCAAATTATTTACCCCTGAACTCCATAATATTAATCAGGTACTCGGGAATGCCAAAGGAGCAGTAGCTGTCGTTATCTCGATACTTCTTTTCAGAAACCCTGTCACATTTGTAGGCATAGCTGGTTACTCAATGACCGTTATGGGAGTGGTTGCCTATGGAGAAGCCAAAAGGAGATACCAATGATATTTGCAGTCACTCTTTTCTCGGAACCATATATTTTAACTAGAGGCTGTGCCTGCAATTCTTTGCTATATGAGTAGAACTGGCAGCATTGGCTAGTGTATTTTTGTATACTCATGTCAACAACGATAGCTTTGCATTATGAAAGTGATTATCTTATTATTGTGTGTTTAAGTTGCAGATATCTGTTTCTAGTTTTTGTGCTGGTATTAACAATTGGCATATAATTTGATGTATTTTTTTGCAGAGAAAAACTGAATTCCATGAATTTGTTGCTATATATGTCCCCAATTGCCATAGCTGTTTTATTGCCTGCAGCACTTGTAATGGAACCGGATGTGGTAGATGTCACCATATCTCTGGCATTGAAACATAGATTCATGTGGCTACTGCTTGTGATTAATTCAACTATGGCTTATGCTGCTAACTTGACCAACTTCTTGGTCACTAAGAACACAAGTGCATTGACACTACAGGTTCATCCCTCTCCCCCTCTTAGTTATTTTTGCACTTTTTCTGTATTAGAGGTGTTAACGGGTCAAAATTGGTTATGTTAAGTGTAGTTCGAAACAGGTGGGTCAGTTTGTTTGGCCAGTACAAATAATAATGGTAGATAAAACCTATATTTTTTAAACAGAAAATCTAATTGTAGAGATGAAAGGATTTACATGGTCGTAACTCGTAAGCATTTAAATAAGCTTTAAAGTGACTTCCTGCTTGACGCGTATGGACTTTGGCCATTTTCTCAACCTGTTACCAACAAGTTAAAACCGGAAATTACATTTTGTCATATGATTGAGTTGCCCATTTTTAATAATTGCGTTTTCAATTGGATTCCGCTTAATGTATTCTGTAAAAGCTGAAACCTGAAACCCTTACTTACAAGAAAAGAGATGCAATTTTACTCTCAGAGGTTACATACTTACAAGTTCTCCATTTATATGGATTTCTATTGAAAACTTGAGAGTAAGGTAGCTCCAACTGGAATCCTTGTTGCGAAGCTAACGTTTCATCCAAATTTTCTTCTGAAGGAGAAAAAAACAATACAAGTTTTCATCCAAATTCTTTTAAATTGAAAATTAATCGTTCTACCTGAAAAGTCAAACAATTTACTAATGCCTTAGTTTAAAAGGTCTGTGTATATAATCACCAAATAACAAAACTGAGTAGATATAGCTTCCTGTAACTTTTTAAGTTTATCAAAAGGGGTGTAATTGTGTAGTAATCTTTGTGCATTAACTCACATAATGCATGACATAACTTTATCATGAGTAATTGCATGAATTTGACCAACAAACACCCAGTTACACAATACAACTATATAGTGTAATGCTTACTCTGCATCCCTTATAAATGTTTCATATTTGCTAGAGATGATAATCCCAACCCATACTTATGAATGGGTCGATTTTGAGCTGTGTTTTATCTCAAATACCCAAACTTAAAGTTTAGCTAAAAGAATTTGTGGTCAAACGGGTGGAAAGTCTTCCAAGGTCCAATTTCGAGGCAGGCAGCCGGCTAAAAACTTGTTATTTTTAGATCTAGATTATCATTATAGATATAATTTTTTTGAATCATATATAATGTCTTCATTCTAATATAGAACATTAAAAAAGGAGGTAAAAAAACAGACAAAAGAAAGTTTTAGCAGGTCAACACTACCCGACCTGTTTCGGCCCATACCCATAGTGACACGTAATCCAAACCCCATTTTGCAACCTTCAAATTATTTACCCCTGAACTCCATAATATTAATCAGGTACTCGGGAATGCCAAAGGAGCAGTAGCTGTCGTTATCTCGATACTTCTTTTCAGAAACCCTGTCACATTTGTAGGCATAGCTGGTTACTCAATGACCGTTATGGGAGTGGTTGCCTATGGAGAAGCCAAAAGGAGATACCAATGATATTTGCAGTCACTCTTTTCTCGGAACCATATATTTTAACTAGAGGCTGTGCCTGCAATTCTTTGCTATATGAGTAGAACTGGCAGCATTGGCTAGTGTATTTTTGTATCAGATTTAGCGGTTTGTGAGCATATAGGAGAGAGTAAGAGATATTTACATGAAGCTTCCACGCTATCAGATGTAACCTTATGTAATTGTTAGTAGTAGATGGTTTGTATCAAAGTTGATATTATTACACGATTTGTTCCTTTTCTTGGAATTATATTCTGCAATGTCATGTATTTCGTACTTCTGTATTCACATTGTATTATCCTTGTGAACATGCAAAAGAATACTGCGGAGTGTAAAGCTATATTGGATTTTTCTGGACATGGACATTGACAAAATTTCTAGGTGTATTGTATTTTATATTCTCAATTTTACACTAACATAGTTAAGTTGCCAGTCAATATGATCGTTTAAAATTTGGTGGTGATTGTAATACAGAAAGAAGCACTTATTTGGATAGAAATAGTTGGATTTGACGTTTTTGTTCAGATTTACCTATCGGCTGAACCAACTTTTGAAACTATCTTGAATTAAGAAAAACTCTACAAAAGTTTAGAGCCGAGAAATAAGAGCTTAAATCCAATCAACAGCAGATAACAAAAACACCTAGGAACGGAATCTTATAGAATAACCGAAAGTACTTCATACATTTAAGAAAATAGAATTTATACGCTCATTCTCAAATTTATCAGTGTAACTGAGAAAATTAGGCAATAGGAAGATACATTTGCCATAATGCCATGTAAATCATAAATTTCAGATCAGCATTATAATTCAGAAGCTCGGATTACTCCCAGGATTGCTTGAAACCTGTCGGTTTAAATAATAGAAAAGAGAAATATAGGAATGTGAAATTTTATTTTACTCTCTGCTTTTGTTCAAACTTGTTCTGGGCCATCAGGCAGAATCTCATAACCATCATGTTGTTCACTGACCAATCTTTACTTCTCAACAGGTATGCACTTCAATATAACTGCAATCGGCATGCTTACCAATCCAATCACAATGCTAAGCACCCATAGTTGCCAGTCAAGGGGCACGGTGCTTGCAAAAGTGCCAAGAAACTCAACTATGATTACTTGAAATACAACCATTGCAATCATGACAGCCATGAAGATCCAACTACTGAACATGCCTCGGAAAATATTAATCTTGTCAATGTTACGGCTGTTTGTTTCATTAACCACCTGCAAAATCATACCGTTTAAGAGAAACTCCACTTTTGAGAATTCTATATTTGGGATAAAGATGTAATTAGAATTCGGATAACCTGACAGAAGACAAAGGTGGTGAATATGAAGGTAATATCAAGGATGGCAGTGGCATACTGGCATTTGACCCCGTGTAAATTCAAAGTAGGCTTCCCGGCAATGATGTTCCTCTATTTNCTTTTCTTCTTTTAGCCCTTTATTTGTGATTTTTATTGTTTTGTAAAATGTTTTTTAAGTTGTGTAAGTATTTAGTGTTTAGTAAAAATGTAATGGTTTTGTAAACGGAAATATATTAAACATACGGTTCACATTACAACTACGATTACAACATTAACTAATAAACGGAAATTAAAACACACAAGAAATACTACGATTAAAACACACAAGTAAACTATGAATCAGTAAAACGAATCATTCGAGACGTAGCCCTCGTGACTCGAAGCACTCGAATCGTCATCACTCGTTGACACACGGGGCAATCCATGTGCGATTCGATATGCACAATGAGCTTCTCTCCGAGCCCGTTTAGCTAACCAATACTCCTCAATAGCTCGTGCCTCTTCTTCTTCCTCAGCTTGAACCTTCAACAACTCTTGCATGTCTTGCTCGTACAGTTCATCATCAGTCAATGGCCGTGGTGGTGGATTGTTTGGTTGTGGGTTTTGTGGTGGTGGTGGATTGTTTAAAGATGGAAAAAGAACTTCAGGTGGAGTGTTTTCTGGTGGAGTGTCATACTGGAAAACTGGAAACAAATCTTGTGGTGGATTATTGTCTTGTTGATTGTCGTATGGGACACGGGGAAAAGTTCTTCAGGAGGGGTGTTGTAAATTGAACCGTTATTTGGTGAATTGTGATTAGCCATTGGTTTGAGAGATGAAACTTGTGATTTGTATATGACTTATGTGTGATTTGTGTGTGTTTTTTGAAGAACTGGGCACGACTATTTATAGGGCCGTTTGAATACATTTCAAATTCAAATCTAGCCCGCTCATGAATTTGAATTTGAATTCAAACGTTTAACCGCCCATTTTTTGAATTTGAATTTTAAATTTGAATTCCACACGTTTTTTTGAATGTGTACTGCAATATTAAATGTGTACTGCACACTTTTTTTTGAATTTGAAATTTAAACCGTTAACCGCGCATTTTTTTGAATTTGAAATTTCAAATTTATCCCGCTCAGGTTTATCCACTCCTATATATAGGATATACTATCATAGAATTTGTCACACACTTCACACACTTCACTCTCTAAGGAAATTCAAAATGGTTATTCGTTGGTCTATTGAAGAAGAAAGCTTGCTTGCAGATATGTGGCAAAACGTGCATGAATTCCACTACGCCGAAGGACCTTTTTGGCAAGTCGTGACAGAAAGATTCAATGAACAATCAGATGGTCCTTATCGTAACAAAAGCCAGGTTACAGGTAAGTGGGCAAGGATGAATTCCGATTGCCAAAAATTCCATAAAATTTACTTGACACTTCACCCTACACGTGAGCCAGACGTTCGTGTTGAAGATGCCATGAACGTTTACACAGAACGCCATGGTGTCCAATTCAGATATTTTCACGTTTGGGTGATTTTGCATAACAACCACGCCTGGAACCGCCTTTAGGAATTAATGCCTTTTGTATTATGTATTGTGTGTTTGTTTACGTATCGTATTTTTTTTCTTCGTATCGTATGGTTTTTTTTATCGTATTGTATTTCTTTTTTATTTGAATGAAATAAAATTTAGTATATTGTATTATTATTTTTAATGAGTGAAATGAATTTAATTTATTTAATGAAATGAATAAAAAATAAAGGTGTAAGTGGTGGGGCTCGAATGAAGAAGTTGAGGTTAGTTGTTTAGGGAGGGGGTTAATTGTGAAGAGGTGTTGGGTGATGTGGCACCCCGTGAGGCCCGAATGAAGAGCTTGGGCTTGTTGTCTACACCTGATGCTCTAACATAGTTAAGTTGCCAGTCAATATGATCGTTTAAAATTTGGTGGTGATTGTAATACAGAAAGAAGCACTTATTTGGATAGAAATAGTTGGATTTGACGTTTTTGTTCAGATTTACCGATCGGCTGAACCAACTTTTGAAACTATCTTGAATTAAGAAAAACTCTACAAAAGTTTAGAGCCGAGAAATAAGAGCTTAAATCCAATCAACAGCAGATAACAAAAACACCTAGGAACGGAATCTTATAGAATAACCGAAAGTACTTCATACCTTTAAGAAAATAGAATTTATACGCTCATTCGCAAATTTATCAGTGTAACTGAGAAAATTAGGCAATAGGAAGATACATTTGCCATAATGCCATGTAAATCAAAATTTTCAAATCAGCATTATAATTTAGAAGCTCGGATTACCCTCCCAGGATTGCTTGAAACCTGTCGGTTTAAATAATAGAAAAGAGAAATATAGGAATGTGAAATTGTATTTTACTCTCTGCTTTTGATCAAACTTGTTCTGGGCCATCAGGCAGAATCTCATAACCATCATGTTGTTCACTGACCAATCTTTTCTTCTCAACAGGTATGCACTTCAATATAACTGCAATCGGCATGCTTACCAATCCAATCACAATGCTAAGCACCCATAGTTGCCAGTCAAAGGGCACGGTGCTTGCAAAAGTGCCAAGAAACTCAACTATGATTACTTGAAATACAACCATTGCAATCATGACAGCCATGAAGATCCAACTACTGAACATGCCTCGGAAAATATTAATCTTGTCAATGTTACGGCTGTTTGTTTCATTAACCACCTGCAAAATCATACCGTTTAAGAAAAACTCCACTTTTGAGAATTCTATATTTGGGATAAAGATGTAATTAGAATTCGGATAACCTGAAAGAAGACAAAGATGGTGAATATGAAGGTAATATCAAGGATGGCAGTGGCATACTGGCATTTGACCCGTGTAAATTCAAAGTAGGTTTCCCGGCAATGATGTTCCTCTACATTGTCTTGGTGATGAAACTGTCAGTACACTTAACAGGAGGCCGTTTCATAACAGGATTGCCATAGCTGTTTTATTGGCTGCCGCACTTGTTATGGAACCGGATGTGGTAGATGTCACCATATCTCTGGCATTGAAACATAGATTCATGTGGCTGGTGCTTGTGATTAGTTCAACTATGGCTTATGCAGCTAACTGGACCAATTTCTTGGCGACTAAGAACACAAGTGCGTTGACGCTCCAGGTTTGTCTCTCTCACCCTCTAAGTTTGTTTTGCACTATCTCTATATTATTGGTGGCCGAACGGGTGGGTTTGGTAACGGGCCAAAATTTATAGGTATAGTTCAAGACAGGTTGTGTTGGTATTTTAGTGTAAAGTAAGTTGTGTTTAATATGCAAATAAGGGTCGACACTTAGTTGTATATTAATGGAACTAATTGGGTTCAAAGATACGGTTCAAAGGTAAAGGTATGCTAGTATGTGAAGGTGCTGCTAGTGATGTTAACATGCTGATAGTGCAATTAACCTGCTGTGCCTTAATAATAACTGTTTTACAGTTATTTAGTTTTCTTATTAACCGTTTATAAGAGTTTGGAACCAATAACTATCTGATAAATTCTCATTTGAGGGGATAGAAAGACACATACATTTTGTGACTGAAAACATAACAACATACACAAACTTGAATCAATTAGATTTTATCCGGTCGTTAATTGGTATCCACTCCAATTTAATCGATCTGAAAGCGTTCATACTCGTGACTTCTAATTGCTATCAGGATACCCTATTACCCCACGTTTACAACAAAGATCGATTAAATTCACAAGATGGCAGGAGAATCTGTGAGAGATATGACGTCGAAGTTTGTGAAGTTAGCCAAATTCGAAGGGCAGGATTTTCGAAGATGGCAGAAAAAGATGTTGTTCTTGTTAACAACAATGAAGGTTGTGTACGTTTTAACAACACCAGCACCGGAGGAAGTGGAGGACGAAACCCTTGATCAAACCAGGAAACGAAACAAGTTCTGGAATGATGACTTCATCTGCCGTGGAACAATCTTAAACGGTATGTGTGATACTCTTTTTGATATTTATCAAAACATTGAATCTGCAAAAGAATTATGGGACATGCTTCAGGCCAAATACATGGCAGAAGATTCATCCAGTAAGAAATTCTTAGTAAGTGATTTCATGAATTACAAAATGATAGATGGACGTTCTGTTATGGAACAATATAATGAGTGTCTTAGTATACTTGGTCGCTTTACCCAACATGGTTTAAAAATGGATGAATCCATTGCGACGGCATCTATTATTGACAAACTTCCGCCTTCTTGGAAGGATTTCAAAACTAATTTGAAACATAAGAAGGAAGAATACAATTTGGTTGAGTTGGGAAGTACCATTAGTATTGAGGAAGGGTGTAGACGTATGGAGAAAGTCTGGGTGAATGAAAAAGACAAGGATATTGGCGGTTCAAATGTCAATATGGTTGAAGAAACTAATACTAGTTTCAAAAAGGGTTCGAATGCAAATAACAAGAAACGAAAGTTTCAAGGGAATGATTACAAAAAGGGTTCTGGAAAGAAAGTGAAACAGTCCAATGATGGGGGCTGTTGGAAATGTGGGAAACCTGGACATTTCAAGCGTGATTGCCGTAGTGGAAAAGGCAAAAACGAGGCTGGTACTAGTGGTGGATCCAAAGGAGATCCGAAACAAGCAGGTACAATATTAACAATTAATAATAATTCGGATATGAATTATGTGTCATTAATTTGTGAATCATTCTATGTGCAGGATGATGATTTTGCTTGGTGGTATGATTCTGGTGCGACATGTCATGTGTGCAAGGACCGAAGATGGTTCAAGGAACTTGCAACAATTAATGATGGACGTGTTTTAACAATGGGAAATGTCGCAACAGAACCAATACTTGGAATTGGACTAGTAGATTTAACTTTTACTTCTGGAAAAACAATTTCTTTATGTAATGTATTGTATGTGCCCGGTATTCGGAAAAACTTGTTGTCCGGTGTATTATTAAATAATTGTGGGTACAAACAAGTGTTAGAATCCGATAAGTATATCTTGTCGAAACATGGTTCTTTTGTGGGATTTGGTTATTTATGTAATGGTATGATTATGTTAAATTTAGATATGCCTTCTACTTTTAATTCGATTTGTATGGTTGACTCTATATCTAGTGTTAAAATTAGTAACATGGAACTATGGCACGCTAGATTAGGACATGTTCATTATAAAAGAATGAAAGAGATGTCTAAAATGAGTATGATCCCATCTATTGAGTTGGACCATAATAAGTGTAAAACTTGTATGCTTACTAAGATCACTAGAAAACCATTTAAAACGGCAAATCGTGAATCCAAACTATTAGATCTTATCCATAGTGATTTATGTGATTTGCATACTACACCATCTCTAGGTAATAAAAAATATGTCATAACTTTTATTGATGATGCATCACGTTATTGCTATATTTATTTATTGCATTCAAAGGATGAAGCTCTTGATAAATTTCGTATTTATAAACAAGAGGTAGAGCTTCATCAAAAGGATTTGGTAAAAATCTTACGTACTGATCGTGGAGGGGAGTATTATGATCCGGTATATTTTCAATCTACCGGAATAATACATCAAACAACAGCTCCATATATACCACAACAAAACGGTATAGCTGAAAGAAAGAATAGGACATTAAAAGAAATGGTGAATTGAATGTTGTCTTATTCTGGGTTAAGTGAAGGATTCTGGGGTGAAGCCATGTTAACGACTTGTTATTTACTAAACCGTATTCCCGGTAAAAGCAACAAGAAAACCCCATATGAACTTTGGCATAAAAGAGCACCAAACTTGAGTTTTCTCAAAGTTTGGGGATGTAGGGCTGTGGTTAGGCTCACGGAACCTAAAAGGAAAACTTTAGGTGAAAGAGGTATAGATTGCATATTTATTGGATATGCTGAAAACTCATATGCTTATAGATTCTATGTATTAGAATCAAATGAGTATGTTTCGGTGAACTCGGTGATAGAGTCACGAGATGCAATCTTTGATGAAGAAAGATTCACATCTATACCTAGGCCAAGGGACATGCATCCTAGTTCGATGGCACCAATTAATATCACAGATATTCCATCAACTAGCACTGAACCAAGAAAGGGTACACGAGTAAGAAAGGCCAAAACTTTTGGTGATGATTTTCAACTTTACTTAGTTGAAGGATCAAGGAATGAAATTAATTTTCAATATCAATATTGTTTTAATATTGATAAGGATCCAATGACATATGGTGAAGCAATGGCTTCAAGGGATGTTGCTTTTTGGAAAGAAGCAATCCAAGATGAGATGGATTCTATCTTGCAAAACAAAGTTTGGAAATTGGCTGATTTACCTCCTGGGTGTAAACCATTAGGATGTAAATGGATCTTCAAGAGAAAGATGAAAGTAGATGGTACTATTGATAAATATAAAGCCAGGTTGGTAATCCAAGGCTTTAGGCAAAAAGAGGGTATTGATTATTTCGATACATATGCTCCGGTTGCTAGGATATCTACTATTAGATTGTTATTAGCATTAGCTGCCATACACAATCTTGTAATTCACCAAATGGATGTGAAAACTGCATTCTTGAATGGTGAATTAGATGAAGAGATTTATATGAAACAACCCGAAGGGTTTGTTATGCCTGGACATGAAAACAAGGTATGTAAGTTGGTTAAATCTCTTTATGGGTTAAAACAAGCTCCTAAACAATGGCATCAAAAATTTGATGAAATTGTGTTGTCGAATGGGTTTGTTTTAAATCAAGCTGACAAATGTGTCTATAGTAAATTTGAAGATTCTAGAAATGGAGTCATTATATGCTTATATGTGGATGACATGTTGATTTTTGGTACTAACCAAGATCAAGTAAATGAGACAAAGGAATTTTTGTCATCTAAATTTGCTATGAAAGACATGGGGGAGGCGGAAGTGATCTTAGGTATTAAGATCATACGTGAGAACAAGGGTATTTCAATCTCTCAATCACATTATATTGAGAAGATCTTGGATAAGTTTAATTTCAAGGATTGTTCTCCCATAGGTACTCCCATGGATCCACAACTTAAGCTATTACCTAATAAAGGTAAAGCGGTGTCACAACTAGAATACTCGAAAAGGATTGGATCCTTAATGTATGCAATGATAAGTACTAGGCCGGATATAGCTTATGCTGTTGGAAAGCTTAGTAGGTTTACTAGCAATCCTAGTACTTTTCATTGGCGAGCATTGGATCGAGTATTTCAGTACTTGAAAGGAACAGTTGATTATAAGTTAACTTACATTGGATTTCCTTCAGTAATTGAGGGTTTTAGCGATGCAAGTTGGATATCCAATAAAGAAGATCATTCTTCTACATCTGGATGGGTGTTCCTTCTTGGGGGAGGTGCCATTAGTTGGGCATCAAAGAAACAGACTTGCATAACAAACTCAACTATGGAATCCGAGTTTGTTGCTTTGGCGGCAGCTGGTAATGAGGCTGAATGGTTAAGGAATTTGATTTATGAAATTCCGTTGTGGCCAAAGCCGATTTCTTCTATTTCTATCAGGTGTGATAGTCAAGCTACTTTGGCTAAGGCTTATAGTCAAGTGTATAATGGCAAGTCAAGACACTTAGGTGTGAGACACAGCATGGTTCGTGAGCTCATAATGCATGGTGTCATATCCGTTGAGTGGATTGCAACTCATCGGAATTTAGCTGATCATTTAACCAAAGGGTTATGTAGAGATCTCGTGAAAGGATCAGCTGTGGGATTGGGGTTAAAGTCCATATAAAAGCTCTCATGTTAAGATACCCAATTCCCACCTAATATGACGTTAGGTGCTGAATTTTGAATGTGGAAAGCTTAACATCTAGAGTTTGGAACACAACATTAAATTATCCCAAAGGTATGTGTTCGGTTCTGCAAGATAAGGAAGGTTGAAGTGTTCTTCTTAATAATTCTTTTGAAAAATTGCATTTGCAGGTGCGAGATTAAAAGAATTACCTATATGAGTACGAAGTTTAGCTGCTTCAAGAAGTTGGGACTTGGCTTTGTTGTACTTAAAGAAAGGATAGGGACATAGGCTAGTAAAATAATGTGTCATGTAAGAATTGTGTATGAAAAACTAATGTGTATATTATCTTCAGGTATTCAATAGTAATATTACAAGGTTCAATCTTTCGGGAAACCTTGATATTCGAATATTTGGAATGTGTAATATACTAAGATGAAATTCAATCGTCTCGAAATTTCATTTATGCATTAGTTTGATTGTTTGTTGTGAAGTGTTAGTTAATTTACGATTACACTAAAATGGGGGAGGTTTGTTGGTATTTTAGTGTAAAGTAAGTTGTGTTTAATATGCAAATAAGGGTCGACACTTAGTTGTATATTAATGGAACTAATTGGGTTCAAAGATACGGTTCAAAGGTAAAGGTACTGCTAGTATGTGAAGGTGCTGCTAGTGATGTTAACATGCTGATAGTGCAATTAACCTGCTGTGCCTTAATAATAACTGTTTTACAATTATTTAGTTTTCTTATTAACCGTTTATAACAGTTTGGAACCAATAACTATCTGATACATTCTCATTTGAGGGGATAGAAAGACACAGACATTTTGTGACTGAAACATAACAACATACACAAACTTGAATCAATTAGATTTTATCCGGTCGTTAATTGGTATCCACTCCAATATAATCGATCTGAAAGCGTTCATACTCGTGACTTCTAATTGCTATCAGGATACCCTATTACCCCACGTTTACAACAGGTTGGTCGGGATTGTTTGGCCAGTCAACACTTCCTTCTGTGAATATTCAAAAACTGTATAAATAGTATTTTACTCGAACATGATGATAAGACCTATATTTATAAAATAATAATCTGATTTTCATTATGAAAGGATTTACGAGTTTGTAAGAATTTAAGAGAAATCAAGTGACTTTAGACCTCGACACGTTTGGCCTTTTGTCTATTCGTCAAACAACTAATTCTTTATCTGTGTTGTCAATTGAATAAAACCAGAAATGAACTTTTGTTTGAACGAGTTGTCCGGTTATTAACTTTTATCTTCTCAGTTTTTGTGGATGATTGTTAAAAATTAGAAAGTAGCGTATTACTAATCTTTAAGATGATAATTATCATCTTAAAGCGGAAGAAAATGTACTTATTTGAATAGAAAATTTCATCGGTTTGACCTGAATAGTCAAACAAAATTTACTAGAACCTACTTCAAAAAGCCTTTGTATCTTTTCACTAAGAACCAAACTGAGTAGGAGATTGCTTCCTTAAACTTGGATTTATGTTTTATCAAAAGCGGGTGTAAATTAACATAGTGCAGTAACCCATTCAATGCATGAGGTTAATCTGTCATGTGTAAGCAGTCGTTGTATATCTTTGCACTAATAATTAAACTACATCCTTTGATCACATCCTTTGATCAAGTATATTGATAATAATACCAGGACTAATGGGGATATTGATGAGAAAGTTAAATTGTATGAAAAGATTGAGAATGGTGAATGGGTAACAAATAAGCAATGGGAAAAGAATGTACTGCAAAACATCCCAATTCCTAACCTCAACAGTGATGAACATGATGAAACTTTGTGGGAGACCAAAGGAAACAAAATGGTAAAGTTCTCTATTAGTAAGGCTTGGAAAGAATGGAGGAGTGAAGGTGTCAAAGTTCAATGGGGTGATCTGATATGGTTTTCCCAGTGCAATCCCAAACACTCCTTTATCCTATGGCTTGCTATTAATGAGAGGCTTAACACTCAAGAGAGATTACTAAAGTGGTACCCTGATAAAATTATGCAATGCTCATTATGTGAAGGAAGTCCTGATTCAATTAAACACCTATTCTTTGAATGTTCTTATGCTGAGAAAATATGGTCTGAGTTAAGAAAGAAAAGTCAACTGGTGGACATGCCTTATGAGTGGGAAGCAATTTTGCACAAAATGGTTAGTCTTCCCTGCAATAATTCAATTTCCAGTGTTGTGAGAAGAATAGTTATTGCTGCTAGTGTGTACTTTATATGGATGGAAAGAAATAAGAGGCTGTTTACAAGGGAAAAAAGAAATCCTAATGAGCTGTTGAAAACAATAATTGAGCATGTCAGACTGAAACTTGCAAGCCTAAAAGTTAAAAGCTCTGTCCAAATTTACAAAGTTAGCAAGGAGTGGCAAATTCAAATGAATGTCAGAAGGCAAGATTATATGTATCTGTTTTGGTTTTGAAGAATAAAGCTTGAAGAATGGGTTTATATGTATCTGTTTTGGAATTTACTATAAGTATGATATCTAAGATAAACAAAGATCAGCAAATCATCAGGCCATAACAATGTAAAAGTACCTTGTACCTTGGAGTCTATTCTGGTATAACTGTACCTTAGTAACTCTTATAGCTCTGTTGTTTGGCCTTGGGAGGGAACATGCATCTATTTTGGGTGAAAAGGAGGTTTAATCAGATAAGATGTACCATAATGAAGGGCTTTTCATTGTGAAGGGTATATGGCTGGGGGGCAATGTATGATGGGTGGAATAGAGAGTGTATGAAAGATGGACCTTCTTGGTCCACCCAATACATTGCCATAGGAGGACTGGATGGGCTTCCATCAAGGAGTGCGTTCCCAAACACTTGAAGCCATTCTAGAGATGGAAATGTAGGGTGTTTGGCATAGCCCTTGATGGGAAGGGATACGGGTTCCTAGTGATGCCTTTCTCCTCTTCCACTTTGATCACTGTGGTGGCAGGTTGAGTGGTCTTGGTGGAGAGGAGAGGGGAAATGTAGCTAGATGGTAGGTGCACTAAAATGGTGAATAAATAAGTTCTGAATTGAATAGGTGCAGCTTTGGTGAAGAAGCTATGTTTCAAGTTGTTGTTTTCCTGAGAAGAATGTTTGAGATGTAGTATCACATATTAGAATGTTTTATCTAAGAAAGTTTGTATGTTCTGTTTCTGAATTTGAGTGGTGTTTTGGGCATGTCCAAAACAGCCTAATATCTTTATGATGTACATCATTTGGAGTTTAATATAAATTTTCACCATTGCACAAAAAAAAGTTGAAGAAAAATGATATCATGTAATACAGTCCCCTGATAAATTTGTATCGAGTTCGTGATTAATTATCTATCTAATTTAGTTTGGCTGTGCTTGTAGCTTGTAATTTAAATTATAATCATGTTGCTATTACTAGTTATAATGCCCGCGCACGCGCGGGTTTTTTTTTAAATTTTTTGAATCATATATTTTTATNAAGAATGTTTGAGATGTAGTATCACATATTAGAATGTTTTATCTGAGAAAGTTTGTATGTTCTGTTTCTGAATTTGAATGGTGTTTTGGGCATGTCCAAAACAGCCTAATATCTTTATGATGTACATCATTTGGAGTTTAATATAAATTTTCACCATTGCACAAAAAAAATAATTAAACTACATCTTGTAGTGCTTAATCCACACGTCTTATTACTTATTTAGGCATCACATATGGCAGGGATGAAATGCTAACCCATTTACTCTGCACTCCTTTAACTGAACTTCACAAATACTAATCAGGTACTCGGGAATTGTTTCACAGGTTCTTAGGGCGTTTCCAGGATCGAATGAAAAAACAACAACATGCCAACATCATCATAGAATCAATAAAAATGAAACAAAGAAGATTTGGTGAACCATTTTATAATGATATTGATAATCGAATGGGTTACATTGTTTACAGAAAACCTATACTATTTATACAAGATGAAACGTTGTAAATGAAAGGATGTGATGGTTCAATAAGAACCAACAGTTGTGTCCTTTCGTAATAACTGCCATTAACTAACTATCTAACTAATTTAACAGCCATGTTCCTGTGTGTGTGTCGACTTGCAGCCTAAAACACAGAAATTACATGGTTTTATTTCTTTTCAAAGATTAATTGGATTATGTTTTCCAACAGGAATGCCATAGGAGCAGTAGCTGTTGCTATCTCGATACTTCTTTTCAGAAACCCTGTCACATTCGTAGGCATAGCGGGTTACTCAATGACCATTATGGGAGTGGTTGCTTACAGAGAATCCAAAAGGAAATACCAATGATATTGATATTTGGAGGCACTCTTTTTTTTATGAACCATAAATTTTAACTGCGGGTTGTGTATTTAATGAATAAAAAAATCCTCCCACCTCTCTCTAAAAACCCTAACCCTAAACCTTAACCATCGCCGCCGCCATCATCTCTCCGGCCGTCGGCTTAGGCCGACGGTTCGGAGAGACCCTCTCCAGCCCCTCTTCTTTGTAGATACTTTCTGTTTTTAGATTAAATAAGTTTTCTAGTCGTTCTTTTTGCCCTTTTTCCAGATCATTTTCTTTAGGATCGATGCGGTTAGGGATTGTTTTTTGGTTCAGTATGCTTCGGTGTTTCAGATCTGTTGTTTTTGGGTGGAAGTGGTTGTGTGGTTCACATCGGGAGGTCAAGATTGTGAGGTCATGTTATGGTGAGATTGTTTTAGGCATATGTTTATGGTCATGGTGAGGTTGTGTGATGGGTTCAAATCGTGTTCGTTAGATGGTTGTGTCATGAGATGGTGGTCGTGAGATGGTTATGGTCATGAGATGGGTTCAAATGGTGAGGTTGTGTGTGGTCGTGAGATTGTTTTTGGCAAATGTTTTGTGGTCATGAGATGGTGGGCTTGAATATGATTCGCGTTTGTGGTCGTGAGATTGTTTTCGGCCTATGTTTGTGGTCGTTGAGATGGTTCAAATGGTGAGGTTGTTTGATGGGTTCAAATCGTGGTCGTGAGATGGTTGTGGTCGCGAATATGGCATGGTTCAGAGTATGAGGTCGTGTGATTGTTTTTGGGCTATGATTGTGGTTGTGAGATGGTTAGATAGTGAGGTCGTGAGATGGTTAGATAGTGAGGTCGTGTGATGGTTCTAGTGACGGAGCTACTAAGGGCTTTGGATGGGCCATGGCCTACCCCAAATTGTCATTAGTTACTAATGGGTTCCATATATTGTAAGATAATTACTACATAAGAATATAAGATGGTCTTTTTGCCCGCCCAAAGATAAAAAAGGGTGGCCCATTTAAATCATAATTAGGAGTTAAATGTGATGTTTAATTAAGTATATGATTTATTATGGAAGTTTTGATCGGCAATCAAAATGAACAAAAATACAAGACCATCTAATTATATATTGTTCAAGTACATCCATCTTTAATTAGTGACTTGTTTTTTGCTTCAGATTTGCAAGATTAGTTCATTCTTTTCATTAATTTTACTTGTAATGAGTATTGAAATCCATGTTTAGGTACTGTCAAGGAACTGGATAGTCACACTTGTAACATTGGTTTAGAAATTTTTTGGCCCACCCGATAAGAGAATCCTGGCCTCGTCACTGGATGGTTCTATGGTTGTGATGGTTTGCTTTAGTGTCAGCAGGGTGGAGGTGGTTTCTCTGGTTGTTGTAGAGTATGTGGTGCAGATCGTTTGTTTTTGTGAGAACTTGTTGATGTACTTCTAGGAGGGTTGAGGTGTTGGGCCAGGTGCGCAAATGTTGAGTAGTTTTGACGTGTGGTGGCTCTACAATTATGAGGTTTCTTCTATGTCAATGGATTTTACGTATCACTGTGCCACCACTCGATTTGTCTACATGGTTTTCGGCAAGTTTATTTGAGTGTCAAGGTGGTGTGTCACGGTCGTGGTCGGGGTTTTAATCCATCAAGTGCAACAATAATGGCATACGGGATACCGAGTTCATCGGATTTTTTATGTTGTTGTTTTGGGTAGTCGGCTGTAAGATTGAAATTCAAAATCCAANATTTTTTCCTTCTCCCCGTTCGGTAAACTTCCCCGTTCGGTGCCTCACCGTGCCCTCACCGCACCCATGGCGGCGGTGTTACCGCGCGGGGTGGTGCCCTCCCCGTGACCTCACCGCACCCATTGCCAACCCCCTAAGAAGCATAAGTACTAAAAGTTTATGTTTACATTTACGTTTTTAGTTTATAAATAAATTATTTAAATAAAATAAAAAAATGGGTATGAAAGATGAGGAGAAGGTGACCATTAAGGGTAAAAGGCGAGAGGGATTGAGAGGAAGTGATATGAGAGGGAAAGTTCATGTGACGCTGATATGTAAGGTGAATGGCTAATGGCTAAAGGTGACCACTACCTTTAGTCTTACATATGGGACAAGTTATCCACACCCTCGAGGGTATCCAACGATTGAACGCATCGCTGACTTGTACAGTATGCATCGCGGGTTGTACGGTTTAACCTAACCCCCTGATGTGACAATATAGGGAGGGTTTGTATAGTATGACCCATTACATATTTGTACTTGACATGTAATGGTGACCACAACAGGACCAATGTCGCCTTCTCTCTCTACAACAACTTCATGACCAACTTAGTGTAATGAGAGGACAAAGAACACCACAAAAAATATACCCCACTATCCCATAAAAATCATTTAATAAAAACATCACACACACACGAAAAACCTCCTAGCAACTCGGTCGTATATACGACCATCTTCTCTTTTTTTTGGGCTAGGACGCATCGCAAGGGAAGGAGTGTAGTAGCTGAGACGCGTCGCTCAAAGAGTCGATCGAGATGGACGGCCAATTACGCCCAGTCTAACTAACACAAACTATCGAAGTAGAAATTGACACCTATTATCTAATTTTTCTTTTAAAAAAAAATAAAGTTCATCTATGATGTATACACGGTCTATACCAAAGACCATAACACGCTCAAAAGTCGTCACCATTAGTCTAGTCTAAACTAAAAAGGAGGTGATTTGCACACTCAATATTTTGATTGAGACACTCACTGTACAAGTTTATAAAACACACTGTCAACATTGTACAACTATGTTATGCACACAATTGAGTGTTCCAATCAAAACCATGAGTGTGCAAATCAATTCCCAAACTAAAAGGTTAAGGGTGCGTTTGGTTCATGCTTTTGGAGGGAATGGAATGAAAGAAAGATTAAAACCTATGTTTGGTTTCTAGGCGGGGCCCACAATTTGGGAATGAGGAAATGATAGATTTCATTCCTACCTTAGTTGGGTGGTTTCACTTGAAACCTGCGGGCCCCATTTTTTTCATTTCTCACATCTTTCAAACCTTTCCAAAATCCGAATCCAATTCCAATCCCACTTACGAACCAAACGCACCCTAAAAGTAAAACACATGGGTCAACCACTGGGTCCCACAAAAATTCACATTACTGTGAGTCAGTGTCCTTACTGCTTCTAGATCTGTGATCTTGAAAGATGCTTTCAGGAACATAAACTAACATTATTTATTTTGTTACTTTTATATATAAGTCCATTTTTTATAAAAAAAATATGACCAGAAACCAATAATTTCTATAAAAAAATGTCCATACTTTGAAAGTCTACTATGTATACCTGATAATAAAAATGTGGTTGATACTTATACTGTAGTATTGATCAAACACCAAGGCAACTAGGCAAGTATATATAAAAGTGTACTTATGCTAATGCTACCTTCATACATCTTCAAAGAATCCGAAGACTTTATACAAATTTCACATCAGACCCATTCATAGGAGCTAGATTGTTTTCGCGCAGTCGCTACTTTCTGGTTGATACTTAAGTTATAGTATTGGTCACTGTCTAGTGTTTAAGTACATTTTTTCAGCGGAAAATGGTCTAGAATCCGACATAGCGACTCCTGCTTCAGTTCATATGTAAGTTTACTATGAATCTTCTTTATAGTTTGATACCAGGTTTACTTAGCTTGTACATAGTAGCTATTATACTTTTGAATATTATGAGAGATTGCTATATATATACACTTTTTATATCAGCAACATATTTCAGTTTCTTACTATATATATAGCAACTAATTCTCTTTTTTTACCAGTAATATCAACAGATGTTCATTTTTTTGCTGGATATAGTAGCATACTTTCATTCTTTAACCTATAACCTCATACTATCTTAACCAGGGACGGGGTTCCCGTGAACCACATGGATTTTCTTGCTAAAAGTGTGAGAAACATTAGCCCCTCTGTCCTGAAAAAAAAGTGTTCACCTTTCTATTTTACTAAAATAGTAAATTTACAATTAACTATTTAAGAGACTGCAAAAATTGCATACCTGTATAGCTATGTATATTTTGTCTAGTGGACACTAATTTTGGTATAGGAGGGGTACAGTTTTGAGGTATAATCACTTTTGTACCATGTAAAACGGTTTCTCGTGAAACTATCTCTGAATTTGCCAGTAACTTACATTGTCCTACAGAGCTCCCAGACTATTTTCTCACAAGTTCTTGCAATGACATCTAACGGCGTAAAACAAGCTTCACAAAACGGATCAACTAAGATGCCACATCTTGCTGATCAAATAGCTTCCCTCAAGAGACGGAGATTCAGAAGAATCAAAAGTGCTCCACTTTCAGATTCTTTTCCTTCTAGTATCAAAACTACGGATGCACCTAAGCCAAAACCAAGGTCTATTTTCGACAATTTTTACCCGAGCTATTGGAAAGCAGTCATCATAGTGTCTGTATACTTAGCTGTTGGTACCCTTTGCTTTACTCTACTGAGAAAGCAAATTTCAGGAAGAAAAACAAATAATGTACTCGATGGACTTTATTTCACTATTGTAACAATGACATCAGTCGGATATGGAGACCTTGTTCCTGCTAGTCATCTTACAATACTACTTGCGTGTCTATTTGTTGTCTCGGGCATGCTTGTAGTCGGGTTAGTTTTAAGTAAAGCAGCGGATTTGCTAGTGGAGAAACAAGAACGTTTGTTAGTAAGAGCGATGCATTTAAATGAAACAATTGGTGAAGCTGAAATTCTTAAAAAGATGAAAACAAAAAAAGTGAGAAACAAATGTATAATTTTGGTATTGTTGCTTTTGGTACTTGTGGCTGCTGGTACGGGTTTGTTGCTTTCGGTTGAAGATTTGGACTTTGTTAACGCGTTCTATTGTGTTGTTGCAACACTTACCGGACTTGGTTATATAAATAAATGTTTCTCAACAACAGGTGGACGTGTGTTTGCTTCACTGTGGATTTTGTCGGGTACGGTTTATGTAGCTCAGTTGTTGTTTACGTTTGCTTTGCTACATACCGAAAGAAGGCAAAGGTCATTGGTCAAATGGGTTCTTAAAAGAAAAACAACAGCTTCTGATCTCGAGGCTGCTGATTTTGATGGTGATGGAATCGTCGTGTAAGTCTGCATAACTGATTTAACTACTTAAGGGGGTGTTTGGGATTTGCTTAACCAATCCCAATCGCTTACAGTTTTTAACATAATAGCTTAATAAGTCTCTGATATGGTGTTTATTTGTTAATATTCGAACAGGGCTGCTGAGTTTGTCATCTATAAGCTAAAAGAGATGGGGAAGATCAGCCAAGATGACATCACACCTATCATGGACGAGTTTGAAACACTCGATTTTGATAAGACAGGAACATTATCTGCTTCTGATCTTTTGTTTAGCCAATCTTCGTTGGTGGCCGCGGAAGTTTTAGCTACCCAAATGTCAGTGTAAGGTGATGTAAATGAAAAAATCTTGGATGTTAACATTTTTAAGTGTATTTGGGACAGGGGATGTAAAGTTCATAATTTTATATATATTGTATGCTCTAGTTCAGATTTAGAGGTGTTTGGGATTGCTTCATAAAACTTTTCATCTGTTCATTATGTTTCGATATAGTAGATAAACAGTTTTGAGAGTTTTTGGTATTGATTATCTATGAATAGCAATTCATATTAAGTTGAGGTTGAAAGACACCACTAGGTCAAACCCAACATGGAAAGTATAATCCAACTTAAACACACCTTAAGTTAAGTGTTCAGTTCCATCGTTGTGTATTAGTAGTTTCAACTGTAACGCCTTTAAAGGAGAGGAACAAATAATGACTAAAGGCGTCTCTAAACAATTATGCTATTCGCAAATATGGTTCAAGTTCACAAAGAGTCTTTTCTATTGTTTGTAATGCATTAATTGCATATGATGAAAAGTGTTTATAGCTAAACATGTCGGCATGTCAACGAGCTCAAAACTTAAATGTGCTACCCAACATCAACCAAATTAAAAACCCGAGACACGAAGCCCCTACCCAAACCATTTATTACATATTTGTACTTGACGCTTAACTAACAAACTTTCGTATTAGAAATTGACACCCCTTGTCTACTTTATCTTTTAAAAAAATAAAGTTCATCTACGATACATACACGTCTAAACTAAGAACATAACACTCAAAAGTCGTCGATCACCGTTAGTCTAAACTAAGGTTAAAACACATGGTTCAATCACTGGGTCCCACAAAAAGTCACATTACTGTCCTTCCTGCTTCTATATCTGTGATATTGAAAGATGCTTTGATCAGGAACATAACTAACATTATTTGTTTTGTTACTTTCTATATGTGAGTCTATTTTTGATAAATAAAATCACCAGATACCAATAATTTCTATAGAAAAACATGTCCATACTTTGAAAGTCTACTATACCTGATAATAAAAATGTGGTTGATACTTAATTTATAGTATTGATCAAACACCAAGGCAAGTCTATATAAAAGTGTACTAGCTTATGCTAATGCTACCTTCATACATCTTCAAAGAATTCGAAAACTTCATACAAATTTCACATCAGACCCTTTCATAGGAGCTAGATTGTTTTCGCGTAGTCGTTACTTTCTGCTTAGAACAAGGTCACTGTCTAGTGTCTAAGTACATTTTTTTCTACTGGAAGATGGTCGGGAATTCGGCATAACGACTTCTGCAGTCCTGCTTCATTCATATGTAAGTTTACTATGAATTGGCTTTATAGTTTGAAACTATGTTACCTGTACAAAATAGCTTAGCATGCTTTTGAATATTGGTATGAGATATAGCTACATGCAACATATTTCAGTTTCTTACTATATATAGCAACTAATTCTCTTTTATTACCAGTAATATATATTTCAACAGCTAGATGTTCATCTTTATGCTGGTTATAGTAGCATACTTTCATTCTTTATCCTGTATATAACTTCATACTATCTTTAATCAGTATAGCGACCAGGGACGGGGTTCCCGTGAACCACATGGATTGGATTTTCTTGCGTAGTGTAAAATTTGGCCAAAAGTACTGGTTTTTATAAAATGCTCCTTGTCCCAGATTATGGTGTTACAAGTCTTCTTTAATTTTAATGAAACGCAACTCATAACCTTTTAGTTCCAGGGCCGCACATAGCAACTTAATTTTTTCTGTGGTTGCTACTTGCTTTGATTGATAAAAAACGAAAGTATATTGACAATTGTAAAAATTTTAAGAGCTTTCGGTAAAAGTGTGAGAAACATTAGCCCCTCAGTTCCGAAAAGAAAGTGTTCACCTTTCTATTTTACTAAAATAGTAAATTTACAATTAACCACTTACGAGAGTGCAAAAACTGCATACATGTATAGCCATGTATATTTTGTCTAGTTGACACTTATTTTGGTATAGGAGGGGTACTGTTTTGTGCTATAATCACTTTTGTACCATGTAAAACGGTTGTTCGTGAAACTATCTCTGAATTTGCTAACTTACGTCGTCCTACAGAGCTCCTAGACTATTTTCTCACAAGGTCTTGCAATGACATCCAACGACGTAAAACAAGCTTCACAAAACGGATCAACTAAGACGCCGCATCTTGCTGATCAAAAAGCTTCACTCAAGAGACAGAGATTCAGACGAACCAAAAGTGCTCCACTTGCAGATTCTTTTCCTTCTAATATCAAAAGTACAAACGCACTACCTAAAACACACCCAAAGTCTGTTTTCGACCACTTTTACCCGAGCTACTGGAAAGCAGTCATTGTAGTGTCTGTATACTTAGCTGTTGGTACCCTTTGCTTTACTCTTCTGAGAAAGCAAATTTCAGGAAGAAAAACAAATGATGTACTCGATGGACTTTATTTCACTATTGTAACAATGACATCAGTCGGATATGGAGACCTTGTTCCTGCTAGTCATCTTACAATACTACTGGCGTGTTTATTTGTTGTCTCGGGTATGCTTGTAGTTGGGTTAGTTTTAAGTAAAGCAGCGGATTTGCTAGTGGAAAAACAAGAACGTTTGTTAGTAAGAGCGATGCATTTAAATGAAACAATTGGCGATGCTGAAATTCTTAAAAAGATGAAAACAAAAAAAGTGAGAAACAAATGTATAATTTTGGTATTGCTGCTTGTGGTACTTGTGGCTGCTGGTACGGGTTTGTTGCTTTCGGTTGAAGATTTGGACTTTGTTCACGCGTTTTATTGTGTTGTTGCGACACTTACCGGGCTTGGTTATATCGATAAATGTTTTTCAACAACAGGTGGACGTGTGTTTGCTTCACTGTGGATTTTGTCGGGTACGGTTTATGTAGCTCAGTTGTTGTTTACGTTTGCTTTGCTACATACCGAAAGAAGGCAAAGGTCATTGGTTAAATGGGTTCTTAAAAGAAAAACGACGGCTTCTGATCTCGAGGCTGCTGATTTTGATGGTGATGGAATCGTCGTGTAAGTATGCTTTGCTTAAGCAATCAAAAGCAATTCCAAATGCTTTTTGTAAATAAATCTCTAATATGGTGTTTATATGTTAATATTCGAACAGGGCTGCTGAGTTCGTCATCTATAAGCTAAAAGAGATGGGGAAGATCAGCCAAGATGACATCATGCCTATCATGGACGAGTTTGAAATGCTAGATTTTGATAAGACAGGAACATTATGTGCTTCTGATCTTCTGCTTGGCCAATCTTCGTTGGTGGCCGCGGAAGTTTGAGCTACCCAAATGTCAGTGTAAGGTGACTATGCAAATGAAAAAGATCTTGAACGTTAAAACTTTTAAGTGTATTTGGGACATGGGATTATAGTTCATAATTTTATATATATTCTATGTTCTAGTTCAGATTTAGAGGTGTTTGGGATTGCTTCTCAAAACTTTTCATCTGTTCATTATGTTTCGATATAGTAGATACACGCAGTTTTGTGGGTGTTTGGTATTGATTATCTACCTGTTTGTAAGTGAAAAACTTCTTATCAAGACTAAATTATCCGGTTCTTAGTGTTCGGGTAGAAATGATTAGGACTTTTTTATTGTGTATGGTCAAAATAATCAGATTGATAAAGCAAGTAGTTAGCTGATTGAACATTGAAAGGTGAACAATGGAAGCGAGTCAACAGTCTGATACAGAGTCAAAAGGGGGTATCTGGGATTGCTTATTAAAGCTGTGTATTATCTGCTGTTACAATATCCAATGCATGAGACAGATTTCTTTCTTTTTTTTTTTTTTTTTGCTTAAGTTGTAATGAAATTTAATAGTTAGATAAGCAGTTGTTTGTATTTGAGTGCTTCAAATTCTGCTCATGTATAGATTATTGGAAGGTAAGCAGTTCCAAGCGCTCAAAACTACCAGTTTGCCTTTTTGGAGCGGCGTCTTGTACTATAAAGCATAAGCAACTTACTTTGATCAACTATGAAACTACTTATCGGGTTTTCTAAAATTTCTTAAGCAGCCAATTAATTGTGTTTATGATTGTGAGCATGTAATCTTGCATGTCACTTCTCGGAATGAAACAAACTCCAAGGACCAAATATGTTCGTTAAAAACTTAATAACCGAATAGCGGTTAGAAGTTAGTTATTAGTTATGTTAGTTATTTTCCTGTAAAAGTCAAAGGGTCACAATGGTTGGGTTCATACCCGTTCGACCCATAACAAAAGCAAGGGACATGTTGTTTGGCTTGTACCTGTTCGAACGAAACAGAACCAACACACCCTTTCATGTTGAAACGTTGCGATGGTTCAAAGGCAACCATTCGCCTAGTATTTATAGAACAAATCCTGTAACATTAATCTAGTTGGAAAAATCATAATACAAGTTATCTAGTTTCATATACACTTTGCAATTTCATTATTCGATCCATACAACACTTTGGGACAACATTTGGCATCAAGAGCCACGTTTGAAAGCATCTCGTTAACATTCATTTCGCTACAGAAAATCAGAACCTTTTCAGAACCATTGTTACAGTTTCTGTAAAACCTAAACCTTAACGAAACCCTTTTTTCGTTCTTCCAGAACCTAAGTTTTTCGTTAACCCTCAGAACCCACAGAAACATTCGATACATTTTTCTGAATACCCTAAACCCTAACGAGAATCTTGTTTCAGAAACCAAAGGACAACGACTGGAAATTTAATTTTCAGGACCCATAATACGCGACGTATATCCATATAGACGTTGCCTAGATAACTCTAGACGCAAGGAAAGTAGTGCACGACCGTACTTGTGTAGAAATTGCATTCGAGGAGGCACCAAACGAAGTGGTGACTCGTGTTTGTTTGTGTTGGCTTGGTTTTGAACGCGACAATTTGTACAAGTAGTCGTTACATTTTGTTGGCCTCAAGTATCATACAACAAAGCAAATACACCTCTTTGTCGCGGACAAAGGTGAAAAAAAAAATTAACGTACGTTTTGATAAGGAAAGAAAAATTCGTTGGCTTGGAGAAAGGTATACCGAATAGAAAAGAAGCAATCGAGGATTGTTTTTTTTTGGAAAAACATATACAATATTTAACGTGGTGTGGAACAAGATCAAAAGGAAGAAAATATTGTAGATTGTTGTACAAGCAACGAAGGGCAAACAAGGACATCACTTGTTGGCGAAATAAAGACAAGTAAAAACGCTTGTTTTGTTTGGAACAAAGTTACCGCGGGTAAATTTGTTGGTTGTTGTGTTTTTGCCGAGACACAAAGGAGAAAAAAAAAAGAACGTGTTACAAACTTGTGGACATCAAAGGAAATACGCGTGTGTAAATCACACAAGGTCACAAATCAAATCTCAAAACTTTCGGATTTCATTTCATTTTTAGTATAGATTTAATTAAAACTTTTAAGTGTATTTGGGACATGGGATTATAGTTCATAATTTTATATATATTCTATGTTCTAGTTCAGATTTAGAGGTGTTTGGGATTGCTTCTCAAAACTTTTCATCTGTTCATTATGTTTCGATATAGTAGATACACGCAGTTTTGTGGGTGTTTGGTATTGATTATCTACCTGTTTGTAAGTGAAAAACTTCTTATCAAGACTAAATTATCCGGTTCTTTGTGTTCGGGTAGAATGATTAGGACTTTTTTATTGTGTATGGTCAAAATAATCAGATTGGTAAAGCAAGTAGTTAACTGATTGAACATTGAAAGGTGAACAATGGAAGCAAGTCAACAGTCTGATACAGAGTCAAAAGGGGGTGTCTGGGATTGCTTATTAAAGCTGCGTATTATCAGCTGTTACAATATCCAATGCATGAGACAGTAATTTTTTTTTGCTTAAGTTGTAACAAAATACAATAGTTAGATAAGCAGTTTTTTGCTTTACCAAACACAGTAAAAACAAAATCGACTCTATACAAGTGACAAAAAAGTAATTGCAATTCTGGATGTATAATCGTGGATATGATTAATGTGTCAAGACCTAACAAGTCAAACTGTAGTACGACTAGAATAGCTGTAAAACAGTTGAAGCTGGCGAATGTAGGTGAAAAATGACAATTTTCGTCGGTTGTGTTATCTTCTTTGGTCTGTGTAGAGAAAAAGTGGTTCCATGTTGCAATGTTCTCACTTCTCACTGCACATGTTGTCGGACATTTTGTGGGTTTTAAGGTTTGAAACGGAACCAATATAAATTACTAGTATGTTTAAGTGGGAGGGAGTTGAGGATTGCAGCTCTGACCAAACTCTCGCAGGCTTGCAGCTGTTTTTGCTGTTACAAAAAGGAAATTAATGGACGCCACAGTTATTTGGACTGCTCAGTTTGTTCGTGTCGCACCGTCATCCTATAAAGTGCACATGCAAACTCGTTGTGATAGTGCATAACCGAGTCACACTTTTAAGGACTATTCATTATACCAAAGGATGCTATTTGCTGTATGAACTAATAATCTTATTGGTGCGTCAATCGCCTCCCCGGATAACCTGCAGCTGAATAAGACATACTTGAACATCTTAAAACACACCCCAAAATGACCCACTAGTCGACCCATTTTTCAGTCGAATTGAAGCTTGTTTTCTACCAGATACTATTGCCTACTTGTCATTTTCTAGCTATTCGCATTTTAACTAGAGAATATAATACTTGTATTAGTTTAAATCGATAGAAGATATAATATACTCTCGTTTCACCCGGACCACCAAAACTATGAATACTTTGCTTTTTGGTTTCAAGAATCGGTTGATGCTACATCTGTTGAACTATTCTACCATGATATGATCCGATGGGGTTTTCCTCCCAATACCGTAACTTATGACATCAGAATCGATTCATACTCCAAACAAGGCCGTTTTGAAGACGGGTTAAGTCATCTTACAGAAATGGAACACATGAATTATGTCCCGACATTACAGACTATAACGACTTTGATTCATGGTGCAGGAATCAGTCACAACACGACAAAAGCACAGAAGCTTTTTGATGAAATCCGTGATAGAAATTTATTACCGGATTCTGGTGTATACTGCATTAATAAACACTTATATCAGATCCGGAATTGTTATGTCAGCAACTCGAGTTATAAATGAAATATAATGTCTTAACTCTTAACCATCAATTACCAAACTGCAAATGTCACAAAAGAGAGTATTTAGGCAGTTTAGATTGTGTTTAACAGTTACACGCCACAAATTCAAACAACTATAATGTCTTAACCATTAATTACCAAAGCCTCTTTACCATCCCTTCATTGCCTTCTTCCTGTCTGCAATCCCTCTTTACCATTGACTGCAACCAAGTGTGCAATTTATGATAGGAGGTGGCCTTTTGGCTTTGTTAGGTTTGTCAACAACTAAAGGCTTTGCAACTGTCCTCTTAGCTTGCTTACCTTTTGTTGCCACAACATTTTGTTCACTTGGTCCTTCAAATGTGTCAAATAAGAGGATATTTGAAAATTTATTCTAATAGCATGTTTAATTTGTAGCATGTGGTTATTAATTGTATTTTTGTATTGAAAGANTCTAGCTATTTGCATTTTGACTATTCTTAAATTACATTTATAGGTGCTGGTTTGTAACTTATAATGATTGGACTTGCTTATCGAACAGTTACAGGGCTGTTTGGGATTCTTCATTGAAACTAAAGTGGGACTGTATGGGATTCTTTATTGAAACTGCAGCGGGGCTGTTTGGTATTGCTTACTGAAACTTCTTATAGAGAATAAGCAGTTTCATTGAGCTATCCTAAGAAACCCCAAAAGCAGTTTCAATAAGAAATCTCAGACAACTCCTACAACCTGCAGTTTAAACACACATTCCCAAACAACTCCTGAAGCTACAGTTTCAATGAGCAATCCAAATGGGAAAAATTTTGTTTTTACAAAAAGTTATATAAACCAGTTTTATATCAGCAACCACTCTCTATAAATATTATGCAGACGACGTGTAACTTAATACCTTGAAAGAGCTAAACCAGATTTCATTATTTTCTTGTGGTACATTTGTCCACGTATCCCAATGCTCCTGTAAACCTTGTCCTAAAATGATACTAGTAAAAAACTTTTTTGTTATGTTGTATGAATAGACGTGCTAGCAAAGAACTAGAAACCATACTGATAGATTACAAAAGAGATAGTCTCATGGGCGGTTTTGGGCCGGCGCAACATCAGCAACCGAGCCGCGCCCAACCCACTAAGGGGCACTAAAATTTTTTATACCCATTATATGTACTAGGCCCAACCCATTTTTTTAATTTTGTAGAAGTAATATTTTTGTTGCAAGAATGATTTTTGTTCGTATTCTTGACTTTTCGTACTTGATTATGGTATATGGATATTATAATATAGGGGCATTTTTTTTTCGTGCCGGGCCTAATTTTTTTTTGACATTCTCAACACCACCCGATAGATTGGATAAACTCGGGCGACATAGCCAATTAAACAATTAATCGATCTTCACTTTTGCTGCTTACAATACACCGATAAATTTGTTATATTTCTGTCTACTGAAACAAAGAGAACGATAATCGTGTTAAAATGCAATATCTAAGTAGTATGCTACTTCATATGTTGATTGGGTGACACAAAAGTCTCAATGTATCCAACATTGTCGGCGAACATACCATTAATACCATCTACTCTAATGCTTGCATACAACTCATAGTCGTCATAGATGTTGCCTTTGTCTTTGCCGCTTTTGTCTTTGATGTGCTTCTTTTCCTTTAGATCTACTTTATAAATACAACGTTCCTGATTGCAATCATATGTCATGAGCCAGTTTCCGTTCTTCATTAAGTGGAATGGACGCAGATTGGGAATAATATAATCATGCGGCTTTAGTTGATAATTTACCACTTCTTTCAAATTATCATATTCATCCAACTTCCACAACTTAATACAAGTCGTCCATCCAAAACCACTATCACAATTTATGTAAATGTCATACTTGACACAAACATAAATGCAGCCTCTTTTAACCATAATAGTCTCTGAATATGCGTTTTGATAATCATCCACATTGGGAGTTTCTATCTTTGATAACCGTTCAGTTTTTGTGTCAAACCTTATAATTGAACTTAACCCTTCGTTTGAGCGCTGTTGTAAAAAGTAAAGATTTTCATTAAAATAAGTACCTCGACTCCAACGTCTATCATGAAGTAGACTTCTATGTTGAAAGACGTCTACGTTTCTCCATGAGTCTGATTTGAACGAGTATACGTAAACGTTACTTTCATAATAATCTGTTATGAGTAGAAGCTTGTAATCGTCTTCACAAGAGCTGTAATACAATCCTAAATTTGATGAATAGTAATATTCCCTGCGAGGATAATTAGATATGGACAATCTCCTATACTCATTCGTCAAAGGATTCCATAAGATTAGAGCAGAGAAATAATTACTAGACCCGTCTATTGATATGCCTAGACATACCAGTCCATGAAAAGAAGCTAGTATACATATATTACGAGGAGTGATTCTTTCAAATGGTGGTAAAGGGCGGCGTGTTAAACTACCCTTATCAGTCGATGGTGCTTCACAGTCGATCGTGGTAAACTCGAATGATAATTCTGATGTAGATATGACCACAAGTTTAACGTTGTTTTGATGGTGGTCGATGTACATGCTTTTGAACAACTTTGACGTAAGGAATGAGTGGCATTCTTTTGAAACACACTTGAAATGACCAACAGATTTGGCTGGAACTCTTGGTAGTATGTGGTTCAATACTACGTCATATGGAACATGAACCTCCATTGTCGATTTCTTTCGTTTAGGGTTCAATACTACGTCATGTGGAACATGTACCCCCATTGTCGATCTCTTTGGTTTATTAGGTTTCGATATCAAAGGTTTAGAAAAGAATAATAATGTGAGAAGTAGGTTTTTGCGTATATTTACAGCGAGATTATTTCCATCTAATTCTAATATATTGATGGTGAAGATATGCATACTTTATATATAATCTTTTATATCTTTTATATAATAAAAGAATTACATCATTTCGGAGTTTTTTTGACAAAACAATCTTAGTGGAAAAAAAATTGGACCAATAGTAATGCTCGATTTTGACATATAGGCGAAATCGAGCAATATGATTGGCCAATAAAAAGTCAAAATTGAATTGATTTTGGTCAAAATTCAATAAATTTGGTGGAGAATTTGATTGAGGAAAAAAAACACATAAAAATATAGGTGTCAAATTTATAAAAATAAAAACTTAAAAAAAGATGAGGTAATTAATAAAACATCAGTGGTTCAATTTTTAAATTATCTGAAGTTAAGTGTAAAATTATAAATCTCCATGTTTTTTTGATAACTTTAGATAATAAACAAATAATCCCTTACACTTTATACCCCATACGCTTTATAATATGAACTTTGTTTACAATTATATGAGTATTAGTATTGTTTTGAAACTTCCATCCATTAAACTTACAAATTTTGTAAATGTACGAATTAGTTTTAATATACGTTAAGTACTTTTAAAATAAATAGTTTTAAAATTTCATCTATTAAAATATCTTTTTACTATGTACGTTAAATATAAATAAGAACTCATGTTATCCTATTTAAAAGTTACACGGGTTTGAATATTAAATACAGTTAAATTATTATTAACACTAATATAAATATCAAATGGTAAGTACGAGTTACTGTGATATGAAAAATAAATATACGTGATTGTACTTATAACGACTCATGTAATTATTATTTAAAGTTTATATACGGATATCCAGAAAAACATTTTTAAAAAACTTCATCAACGCTTATTATGTGTTACTAAACTCGCACATTTTGTACAACATGATATCAATAGTTAAAGTTAAACAACAACATCAACCTCAACATTAACATCTATGTCAGCTAAACAAAGTTAAATCTTTCATCCAATAAATGTTTTACAAAATATTAATACATATTAATACATAATGAAAAACTCATGCATACTTATTAGTTGTACTTATATCATAACTTTCACGGGTAAATTCTTACATATCCATATAGTAAACAAAAATTTTAAAATAAATTTGATTTATGTGTAAACCCATGTGATAAAAGAATCTTTGACCCAATAACATTATAAGGAGACACGCTCAAGAATCCAATACAAGGTCGATGCCACGGTTATATTTACAATTTCTGCTAACTATTTTTCTTACTTTCGCACATGTTGATGCTCTAAGCCTCTAACTTTTTAAAATATACATAAGATTTTCTGTATTTAAACGATAATACTATATAATTAAATTTTTCTGAAAGAACCCCGTGCGTGCACGGGTATTATAACTATTAAATATATCTAGAGAACATAATAGTTGTATTAGTTTAAATCGGTAGAAGATATAATATACTCTCGTTTCACCCGGACCACCAAAACTATGAATACTTTGCTTCTTGGTTTCAAAGATTCGGGTGATGCTACGTCTGTCGAACTATTCTACCACAATATGATTCGACGGGGTTTTTCTCCCAATACCGTAACTTATAACATCAGAATCGATTCATACTCCAAACAAGGCCGTTTTGAAGACGGGTTATGTCTTCACAGAAATGGAACACATGAATTGTGTCCCGACATTACGGACTATAACGACTTTGATTCATGGTGCGGGAATCAGTCACAACACGACCAGGGGCGGAACTACATATTGTTTAGGGGGTGGCGCGGTGCCCTCCACTTCGCCAAAAAATATCAATTTTTAGTGTTAAAATTTTTCTTTTAGGACCATTTTATTAAAGTGTACCCCACCACAAAATCAAATTGCCCCCTACTTTAAAGTCAGACAATGTAAAAACTTTAGATCTCGATCTTAATTTAAAAAAAAATACTAGTTTTTAGTGTNTATTAAAGTGCATCACGAATTTTATCAAAACTTTTTTTTTTTTTTTTTGCTCCTGTCCTCTAAGATCCTGGGTCCGCTACTTTTACACGACAAAAGCACAGAAGCTTTGATGAAATCCGTGATAGAAATTTATTATCAGCTTCTGGTGTATACTGCATTAATAAACACTTATATCAGATCCGGAATTGTTATGTCAGCAACTCGAGTTATGAACGAAATATAATGTCTTAACTCTTAACCATCAATTACCAAACTGCAAATGCCACAAAAGAGAGAGTATTTAGGCAGTTTAGATTGTGTTTAACAGTTACACGCCACAAATTCAAACAACTATAATGTCTTAACCATTAATTACCAAAGCATAACAAAATATAAAAACATACAACCATTCAAACCATAGTCTCTTTACCATCCCTTCATTGCCTTCTTCCTGTCTGCAATCCCTCTTTACCATTGACTGCAACCAAGTGTGCAATTTATGATAGGAGGTGGCCTTTTGGCTTTGTTACGTTTGTCAACAACTAAAGGCTTTGCAACTGTCCTCTTAGCTTGCTTGCCTTTTGTTGCCACAACATTTTGTTCACTTGGTCCTTCAAATGTGACAAATAAGAGGATATTTGAAAATTTATTCTAATAGCATGTTTAATTTGTAGCATGTGGTTATTAATTGTATATTTGTATTGAAAGATGTTTTAATATTTACATTAATTTAATGTGTTATGTTATTGTATAAGTTGATTGTACAATATAGTTGTATTGCTTAATATGAAGTCTAAAAATGAGGTAATGAACTTAAAGAGATCAAAGAAACAGACGACGTAGATTTACTGATGGATGTGGCATTAAAAAATCACATTACCGGTCTCATGATGCAGAAAACAAGTGGAAGGAGAGTAAAAAACTTAAAGGTATAAAAAGCTGGCACCAATATAAAACAACTATGATCAACCATCAAGAGTCAAGGCGGCTCTCAAAGACCGGCCGCAATGGGGCAAGAACATGAACCATGTGTCCAGCACCCCTGTTCACCATTAAAGTACATAGACAAAACGGCAAAGCCAACCAATAATTAGCAAATAATCAATGGCATAAATTTGGCGAAGAATCAATGTAAATCAGAATCCTAAACTGTTTCTTGTGCCACTTTTTGAGGCATACACGGGAACTGCACACAAAACTTCAAACTAGGGGTGTCCATGGTACTGGAACCGTCCCGAACCGGAGCCATCCCGAAAGAACCGAGAACCAAAAATATGGAAAAAGTGGAACCAAGAACCGTCCCAAGTTCTTCGGTACGGTTCCGGTACGGGAATTTCGGTACTTTCCCACATGAACCTAAGTGTTTAAATAATTTATTTTTTTCATCGTTGATCATTCATAAAGACATGCTAATAATGCTATAAAAATACAAATACACACAAAAATACAAATACTCGTTTACTACATATTCGAGATAAACTTACGTTAGTGATTTCGAGATAAACTTACTTTCATGTTGATGAATGATAATGATGATGATCTTTGAATTGATTAAAAGTTACGAATGTAGGTGAAAAATGACAATTTTCGTCGGTTGTGTTATCTTCTTTGGTCTGTGTAGAGAAAAAGTGGTTCCATGTTGCAATGTTCTCACTTCTCACTGCACATGTTGTCGGACATTTTGTGGGTTTTAAGGTTTGAAACGGAACCAATATAAATTACTAGTATGTTTAAGTGGGAGGGAGTTGAGGATTGCAGCTCTGACCAAACTCTCGCAGGCTTGCAGCTGTTTTTGCTGTTACAAAAAGGAAATTAATGGACGCCACAGTTATTTGGACTGCTCAGTTTGTTCGTGTCGCACCGTCATCCTATAAAGTGCACATGCAAACTCGTTGTGATAGTGCATAACCGAGTCACACTTTTAAGGACTATTCATTATACCAAAGGATGCTATTTGCTGTATGAACTAATAATCTTATTGGTGCGTCAATCGCCTCCCCGGATAACCTGCAGCTGAATAAGACATACTTGAACATCTTAAAACACACCCCAAAATGACCCACTAGTCGACCCATTTTTCAGTCGAATTGAAGCTTGTTTTCTACCAGATACTATTGCCTACTTGTCATTTTCTAGCTATTCGCATTTTAACTAGAGAATATAATACTTGTATTAGTTTAAATCGATAGAAGATATAATATACTCTCGTTTCACCCGGACCACCAAAACTATGAATACTTTGCTTTTTGGTTTCAAGAATCGGTTGATGCTACATCTGTTGAACTATTCTACCATGATATGATCCGATGGGGTTTTCCTCCCAATACCGTAACTTATGACATCAGAATCGATTCATACTCCAAACAAGGCCGTTTTGAAGACGGGTTAAGTCATCTTACAGAAATGGAACACATGAATTATGTCCCGACATTACAGACTATAACGACTTTGATTCATGGTGCAGGAATCAGTCACAACACGACAAAAGCACAGAAGCTTTTTGATGAAATCCGTGATAGAAATTTATTACCGGATTCTGGTGTATACTGCATTAATAAACACTTATATCAGATCCGGAATTGTTATGTCAGCAACTCGAGTTATAAATGAAATATAATGTCTTAACTCTTAACCATCAATTACCAAACTGCAAATGTCACAAAAGAGAGTATTTAGGCAGTTTAGATTGTGTTTAACAGTTACACGCCACAAATTCAAACAACTATAATGTCTTAACCATTAATTACCAAAGCCTCTTTACCATCCCTTCATTGCCTTCTTCCTGTCTGCAATCCCTCTTTACCATTGACTGCAACCAAGTGTGCAATTTATGATAGGAGGTGGCCTTTTGGCTTTGTTAGGTTTGTCAACAACTAAAGGCTTTGCAACTGTCCTCTTAGCTTGCTTACCTTTTGTTGCCACAACATTTTGTTCACTTGGTCCTTCAAATGTGTCAAATAAGAGGATATTTGAAAATTTATTCTAATAGCATGTTTAATTTGTAGCATGTGGTTATTAATTGTATTTTTGTATTGAAAGATGTTTTTAATATTTACATTAATTTAATGTGTTATGTTATTGTATAAGTTGATTGTACAATATAGTTGTATTGCTTAATATGAAGTCTAAAGATGAGGTAATGAACTTAAAGAGATCAAAGAAACAGACGACGTAGATTTACTGATGGATGTGGCGTTAAAAAATCACATTACCGGTCTCATGATGCAGAAAACAAGTGGAAGGAGAGTAAAAAACTTGAAGGTATAAAAAACTGACACCAATATAAAATAGCTATGATCAACCATTAAGAGTCAAGGCGGCTCTCAAAGACCGGCTGCAATGGGGCAAGAACATGAACCATGCGTCCAACACCCCTGTTCACCATTAAAGTACATAGACAAAACGGCAAAGCCAACCCATAATTAGCAAATAATCAATGGCACAAATTTGGCGAAGAATCAATGTAAATCAGAATCCTAAACTGTTTCTTGTGCCACTTTTTGAGGCATACACGGGAACTGCACACAAAACTTCAAAACTTGGAGCATCGTATAACAGGGCGGACAAATGTTTTCGGTAGGAGTGGTTTATTCCATGTATGAAAATCCCTTTTAGATATATGATAACTAGAGTCACCATATGCAATCACAAAATTAGGGCAACCTTTTTATGATAGTGAGTATTAAAGTCTGAAATAACAAGCATGTCATAAGATTACTAGAATCAGCAAATGTCATGGACATGTTTTCATAATCCTAATATTACATGCCAAATAGTCCATAAAGATAATAAAGATGTTTTCATAATCCTAATATTACATGCCAATAATCTAAGTTAACGATATAGTCGTAGCATAAAGTTACTTAGCAGAAGCGCCTTGACAAGTCCCTTCAAACTGAAAAGCACACATGAATAGAACGTTAGCAGAAGTGTGAAACGCTGATATAGACTAGCACATAAACAACAACAATCAATGAACACTGAACTTGAGTATGCTAGAAAAGGTTTGGTTGCATTTTAATATGCGATATTGTTAATTGGATTTATAAACCCTCCTATAGCCTACTGATTCCTATAGTTTGTAAGAGCAAAATATTGAAATAATTAAATTAGTAATGTTTGTAGAAAATTTCACTCTTTTTCATCTAGCTACATCGATCTCTTTCATTTTCTTAATAGTGATTATTCCTAAGTAACAAACAATAATCACTATTAAGAAAATGAAAGAGATCGATGTTTATTGATTAAAAAAACAAAAAACAAAAACAAAAACAAACAAACAAACAAACAAATACATAGACATAAATTATAAGCCCACTTATATTTTGACACGTATAAGCGCTAATAATTCGGAAAATATACATACATAAAAGTAAAAAGGATATACTCACAGCGATCAACCATATCATGATCCGGGTCATCTTCCGTTTTAGAAAGACTGACAGTTGTACACTTGCTCAAACCGGGAAAAACAGCAACAGAAGCAGCATGATCTTCTTTTTCTTCAAGGGGACCAAAACGGTCCTGGTAATGTTTAACAAGATCCTGAAACCGAAAGAGTTCACACATCTTCTCGTTAGTCTCGTATTGCAAGAGCCAGTCTTCTACAAGAGCCTTCTTAGCATCAATTCCTTTAGCCTTGATCAATGATTCCTTAACGTAATCCATTTTAAAAGCTTCAAATATTTTTTGAGCTTTTAAAATACTATCTTGATCATGCGGTAACACGTCCACAAAGGGACAATCAGCCCCCAGACATTTTCCTGGTAAACAAACGACACAACAAGACATGCTTTTTTCTTCTTCTTCTTATGCCCTAACCTAATCCTCTGAATAAACCCCTAAAGTCGCTTCTAGGCCTTCCTTTATTTATCTAGACCATGAAACTGATTTTAGAAACTAGGTTGGGTCGACCCAAGCCCATGCCCAAGCCAAGCCGATGGGCCCAATTAGGGAAACACCTACTATATAAAATCAAAACGTAAAATTAGGGTGTACAATCTATCGCTCTGCTAGAACTTACTTTCCGAGAATCTGTAAACCATGGACCGCCTTCCATGCGTTGTGTGTCGCAATCCAGAAGTAAATTGTATGGGTTACTGTGTGTTTCGGGGGGTATTTGGAAGTGGTCCATTGGATCGTGAAAAAAGTTTAAGCGAAGCAAAAGAGATATTTAGATGTTACCAAGAAGATTATGTTAAATATCTGATGACAAGTGCTGGAGACAAACAAAGGAGAATATATCTAAAGAATTATTTGATGCAAGAAATTGATTCTAGGGTAAAAAATCCTGAATTTGGGATAACTTTGTCTCAGAAAAAGCTTGACGCTGTGGTGAAAGAAACTGAAAGATATAATAATGTTATATCTTTGTATCAGCAAACATATCCTTTTTTTACTGATGATGTAAACATCTTTGGTCTGGGGTTAACAGCTCCACCTTTTTTTTAGCATGTTGGTATGTGGGCTATGTATTAGTTGTGCCTTTTTAAATTCACTTTATTCTTTATTTACTCTTTATCTCTTAGAAAATTGCAGGTTTTATATCCAAGGATTATAGTTAATTAATCGTTTTATTTGCTTGTTACATATTACTAAATAAATAGCAGAAAGATCAGCTAGTAGAATTTAGGAAGTTAATATATATGATTTTTACTTTTTAGAACTTGGGTGGGATGTATATGAAATTAGTCCTACTATAAACAAAGATCAATCATAAATCAAAAGGGTGTTCAACTGTTCACGCTTTCTTTCCCTTTCGTAATTACTTTTCAGCGTTCACTAACAACTTTAAAGAAAGATACCTATCAGGAATGTTTAAGTAGACTTGAACTACTGCGCTGAAAGTAAATATTTTGTGCTTTTTTAGTTTCCATAGATCATTATATGTACACATACACATGATTGTAGCCTTTGTCATTGCAAACAGGCAGGGAGATTTAGTTTGGCTTGTGTAAATATTTTGTGGCCCAATAGAATATTTAGATTTATAATTACATGTTCTAGTTTTATGGATCAAATCATGTGAACTAAATTGAGCTGCTAGGATTGGTTGTGGCATATTTTTTAAATAATTATTATCTCTTTAAAGTGTCACTTAGCATTTGCACATGTGTCCCATATGTGTACTTAAGAAAGTTAGTTTGCACAATACTTTCTATCTCAAGTATCTGGTATAGTTGTTTTACATTATCACAAACACGAATATAATTTCAGTTTGTTTATTATCTTTTTCTATGCTCTCATGCAAAAGTTTTTTGAAAGAACACAGTTCACACGGTCTTCCCCAATTCATAAACATAGACAATAAAGCCTATAATTAAGTAACAGAGTGCTTCTGCAAGGTAGCTTTTTAAAACTCGTAGATAAGAACTAAACAAAACAAACTAAACACAGCAATTGGTCTCTTTTAATTTTCACCTTCTAATTATAAAACTGCAGTTATAATGGTATTTAATTCTTGTTCTCCATATTTATTTGTGTTTTAAATTTTGAATATTGAACTTATCAGCTAGTAATATTCAATACTTTCTTAAGTATCACAAATTATATAGGACTATGGTTTACTTACAGTCAAATAAGGCTTTTATAAGTTCCATCGATTATTGATGTCATGTACCTGCTATTGATATTTCAAATGTAAAATCACTTGCAACATTGCACAAAGTTAAAGGGAAGATTGCATTGGAAATATGGTTAGTATCCTACCATTAGGTTTTTGTCATGCCTATATTTAGAGGAGAGCCTGAAAGTTGGGCCATATTTATCCTCTTTGTTCCAATGTTTGACAGATCCCAGTCTCATTTTATTGTTATTATTATTTCCACTTTCAGTTTAATTGCATTATTTGCTCAACATTTTGAACCTTTAAGTACTGTATTCGATTGTCGTTTGATATCTACTTTTAATTTTATTTTATATGTGCTACTTCTAACATTTACTTTATATAAAAATGTTCAGGTGAGTGATGATCGTTGAAGGACATGTTCACATAGAAGGAAGATCTCTTATGCTCAAGTTGTTTTTATCACCACCCCCATCCCCATCCCCATCTGTACATTTAGCTTAACTTATTTGCTGCTATTGACTTTTTTGATATGTAGTTATTCAAAGTACCTTAATTCAAGTCCACAAAGGGATCGAACACAAACAGAAACAGGACAAGACTTAAATAATGAACAAACAGGTACACGATATTATGGGAATACGCTCTCCACTTTTATTCAGAAAATATAAGCTCAAAAACTGAATATTGATTACACAACCAAACCTAGCTCGTTTGGATTGTTTATATAGGGAATAGAAACTAGCTTTCCTAATCCAACTATGATTCTAATATAACTAGAAAGTCCTTATCTTAATAAGCTAAAAATAAGAATCCTAATTATACTAAACTTGTAATTCGTCCATAAGCTTGGAACTCTTGGTCTGCACATTAGCTCGTGACTCTTGGACTACTCATTAGCTCGAGTAGAACATTAGACCAACANGTACTGTATTCGATTGTCGTTTGATATCTACTTTTAATTTTATTTTATATGTGCTACTTCTAACATTTACTTTATATAAAAATGTTCAGGTGAGTGATGATCGTTGAAGGACATGTTCACATAGAAGGAAGATCTCTTATGCTCAAGTTGTTTTTATCACCACCCCCATCCCCATCCCCATCTGTACATTTAGCTTAACTTATTTGCTGCTATTGACTTTTTTGATATGTAGTTATTCAAAGTACCTTAATTCAAGTCCACAAAGGGATCGAACACAAACAGAAACAGGACAAGACTTAAATAATGAACAAACAGGTACACGATATTATGGGAATACGCTCTCCACTTTTATTCAGAAAATATAAGCTCAAAAACTGAATATTGATTACACAACCAAACCTAGCTCGTTTGGATTGTTTATATAGAGAATAGAAACTAGCTTTCCTAATCCAACTATGATTCTAATATAACTAGAAAGTCCTTATCTTAATAAGCTAAAAATAAGAATCCTAATTATACTAAACTTGTAATTCGTCCATAAGCTTGGAACTCTTGGTCTGCACATTAGCTCGTGACTCTTGGACTACTCATTAGCTCGAGTAGAACATTAGACCAACAATCACCCCCCCTAATTTCTGACTCGAGATAGGGAGATCTTTTAGTTCTTCATGTAAAAAAGCTGACTTTACATCCAGATGATGTAGCTCCCATGCTTCTTTTGCGGCCAATGAGATCAATAAACGCACCGTTTCAATCCGTGCTACGGGCGCAAATACCTCATCATAGTCAATTCCTTCCTTTTGAGCATAACCCTTTGCTACTAACCGAGCTTTAAACTTATTAATTGAACCATCCGGATTTCTCTTAATTTTGAACACCCACTTTAGTCCAATGGGTTTGACATTAACCGGGGGCTCAACTAATTCCCATGTACCATTCTTCTTGATTGACTCAATCTCTTGCTTCATAGCAAACATCCACTCACTTGAATCCTTTGCTTCTTGAAACGTTCTTGGTTCATCATCTTCTATTAAAACTAGATTTTGATCTTCATTAACTGTTGAGGTTCTTGAACTAGACCCCATAATAAAGTCATTAAATCTAGTTGGCTTAGTTGAAACCCTCGAAGAACGCCTCAAAAGTGATTGAGTTTCTGTCATAGGAACAGGATCAGGGTCATTACCCGCCTCGATTTGGTCTTCTTGTTCGGTATTGACTGGTTGATTTTCATCAGCATCATGCTGATTTTCAGCCTCTTGATCTTCGGCCTCTACTTCATCGGTCACACCTGGGTTAATAAATCCACAACCCGTATCAATAAGAACCGCCTTCTTGGTTTGTTTTCCTAACAAGCAAGATTCACACAACTTGTTCTCTTGATGAATTATTGGCAACTTTTCAACCATGCCCTTCCTTGCCATTAATTCCATTGTCTCGAAATTAATGTGTCCCATCCTAGCATGCCATAATCAAGCATCATCTTCCATCTTTGCTTTGAGACACACCGGACTTCCAACTTGGAGCTTTATCTTGTAAAGTCTATTACTTGTTCTAGGAACCTTCATCAGAAGCTTGCCATTTGAGTCACGCATAGTAAGAAGGTTACCTTTCATACGAATGTCACATCCGCCTTCGGTAGCTTGCCCAAGACTAATTATGTTGCTTTTTAGCTCGGGTAGGTAATAGACTCCAGTGATTAACCGTTGCTCACCCGTTTTCCCTTGAATGATTATCGAACCCTTTCCTTTTATCTCGATGTAGGAGTTATCACCAAACTTCACTCTGCCGGAGATATTCTCATTCAACTCCGAAAAGTATTCTCGGATCCCCGTCATGTGATTACTTGCTCCATTATCCAAATACCAAGTGTCTTCCTCGTTTGGCTTAGTATTCAATTGGTTTGGGATAATCTTTTCTTCATTCAAGAAAACTACTTCTTGAACGCTTTTCATCATAAAAAGTGTCGGGTCATCATCATCTTCCGCTTGCAAAAGGTTTGCTTCATGCTTATTCTTTTGTTCACGGCGTTCGGGACAATTAGAAGCAAAGTGACCATATTCATCACATCTAAAGCATTGAATCTTTGAAAGGTCTCGGCTTTTGTTCTTCTTTTGATCCGTATTGCTCCCGGAGTTGTTTTGGTATCCTCGGTTGTGGTTATTAGCTTGACCACTACCACGAGATTTGTTTTGAGAGGAAAAGTTTTGACCTTTTCCGTTGTCACCAGAGTAGTTCCTTCCTCGACCTTTCTCATCATATCTTTCAGCCCTTCCGAACATCAAATTGCCTTGATCTTCAGAAGTGGTGTCAACACCCTTCATTCTTCCTTCAAAAGCTTTCAACCTTCCAATTGCTTCTTGAAAAGACATAGTATTCAAGTCAGCAAATTGTTCTATTGAGGCAACAATTGCAACAAACTTATCCGGAACGGATACAAGCAGCTTCTTAACAAGTTTCTTGTCTGCATAAACTGTTCCCAAGCTGTTGACTTCAGTTACAATTTTGCCCAACCTAGCCGCAAAGTCATCGACTGATTCGTTGACTTTCATCTTTAAGGATTCGAATTCCGTCTCCAAGGTTTGCAACCTTGCTTCACGAACCCGATCAACACCCACATATCTGGTCTTCAAAGCTTCCCAGATTTCTTTGGCCGTGTTGAATTTTGAAACTTGAAAGACAAGTTCTTTTGGAATCGCCTGGAAAAGTAACGCAACTGCCATGTGATCTTGCTTATCAACGACTTGTGTTCCTTCCTTTGGTTCCAGTGCATCAAGTATTCCATGGACTCGGAATACCGCTTTCACTCTTATTGCCCATATGTTATAATTCGTGCTTGTTAACATTGGACATTGAAGAGCCGTTTTGGAATGTTCAATAGGATGTGGTTGACTCGTCTCGCCTACCATCTTTCTTGAACGTCTTTTGTAAGTTACAGGTGTAGTTGGTTCGATTTCCAGCCCAAATTACCTTGCTTGATTGTATAACAAGTTTGACTTCCTGCCCAAGCAACCCTAGTCGATCAATCTAGTGAACCTGGTCGATTTGCTTCTGCCCAAAGTACACTTCTTGGTCGACTTCTTGCTTCCTGCCCAAAGAAACCTTGATCGACTTCTTGCTTAAGTCGAAACCTTGTAAACCCTTGTGTTTGACAACCTTGGTAAACCCTTGCTAAACTTTAGTCGCCTTGGTAAACTCTTGCTAGTCGATCAACCTTGGAAGCCAAGTCAATCAGAACCTTTGCACCTTAATTTACTGGATCGATCAGCTTCTTTATTAACCTAGCTCTTGATACCAATTCAAGTCCACAAAGGGATCGAACACAAACAGAAACAGGACAAGACTTAAATAATGAACAAACAGGTACACGATATTATGGGAATACGCTCTCCACTTTTATTCAGAAAATATAAGCTCAAAAACTGAATATTGATTACACAACCAAACCTAGCTCGTTTGGATTGTTTATATAGGGAATAGAAACTAGCTTTCCTAATCCAACTATGATTCTAATATAACTAGAAAGTCCTTATCTTAATAAGCTAAAAATAAGAATCCTAATTATACTAAACTTGTAATTCGTCCATAAGCTTGGAACTCTTGGTCTGCACATTAGCTCGTGACTCTTGGACTACTCATTAGCTCGAGTAGAACATTAGACCAACATTAATGGCTTTGTAATATTTTGATGTTAGGAATCTTTTGAGGCATTTAATGTCATATGACAATATGGTGTTAGGTTATTATAAATATATATGCTCTTCTATATTGAGGTACTAGCTAATGCGAATATCTCACGAGGCTTATTGGCGAAACTGTGGCTAAAACTGATATAGTTCCTGCTAGGTTAAGGTGAAAACCAACATGGAACCAGCTGGTATTTGGAAGAATCTGCTGAGGTGTTGGTACAGGGTGTTGGCTTGTTGAATTGATAATATAGTGCTTGGTTGAACATAATCCTTTTGATGCACAAATTTGACCCATTTGCACAGAGTGATTTGTTTCGTTTGCACCCATAATGTGTCTTAAGTTTATCATTATATGTTCACATTTGTGTCGCATTTGACCATGCCTTAATAGTATCTTGTAAGTATCATTAATAATTTTAGTTAAAACGCTATTTCTATTGATTTCTATATCTTTTAATCCAAACCTTAGCTCGATTTTTGTACCCTAAGGCCCAATGTGTGTTCAACATTGTCTATGGGTCATGCTCTGTTTGTGTTGGTAATCTGCCATCACTAGGTATCATCAGCCTGTTTGTGTTGGTAATCTGCCATTACTAGGTATCAGCTATTTTTGAGTAATAACAACGATCAACTGTCAAATGCTTTATTCACACGATTGATTCAGTGTGTCCTGGACTACTGTCGTTTTCTTATGCCAAAATGTAGCATTTATACGCATATGGCATCATTGCATCAAGCAGAAGATTCGGACAAGTTAAATGTTTAAAATCGAGCACAAAAACTCATAAGTCAATGAGATCATTTCCGATAGGTGATGATCAAGTTTTCATGCTAGTTTTTGCTTTTTAGGTTAGAATGATTCAGCCCGTCCAAAAGACCAGGACACATCACTCTTACAAGTTTTGTGAACAATTTTTTTATCTCAAATGTACATACGTTGTTAGTATCGAGTATTGAATGCCCAAACAAATGAGTCCAGAGACTCGCTTAATTAGATAAATGGTTGTTTAGAACATTGTTGGATCGAAAGTCATTCAAACAAGTTAGCAGTGATATTGGGAAAACATGCACACATACGCAGAGCAGAAAATAACTTAATTATGGATCTATACCACCAGTCTACAAAATCAAAGACATAATAACATCGAAGGTTCTACAATGGTTTTATAACCTTTCTGTTATGAAAGGTTCTACGCAGAGCAGCTTTTCCCATGTTGATGATGCTTGCTAGTTGCTACTCTTTTTAAGTTATTCCCAGAGCTCCTATTAGAATATACTGCATACAACAAGTGACACTGGTTGGTAAATGTCATTTATACTCTTTTTAAGGTTTGTGTGTGCGTTTGAGAACTCATAATCCTTGTAGCATTTGTAAAGTTCATCTATGTTCATGTATATCATACATGAGCCATGCTTAAAAAGAGGTTCAAATGAACGAAAATCAAAACCTTGATGATGGGCTATTCTGTCATTATAAGTCGCCCAATCAACATAGGGCAAAAACCTGCATCATATTACAAAGATGCATATTTCGGTTAACAAAAACAGATGCATATGAACAAACAGTACTAAAAATAGATGACCCAGCAGCTTTTCCCATGATATGATGCCGTTCACATCTGGCCTCAAGCATACAGAAGCCTGTCATCTCCAAAATTGTTGTCTCCTGGAAGTACACAAAGGCAATCAGGTCAGATAACCAAGTAACTGAAGATTAGATGTCAGGCCAAATTATCAATAGTTTTTTTCCAAAAATGTTCAATCTAGGTTTGATTTAATGACTCTTTGCACCCAGAACATAAGACCAATAAAGTGACTAGCACCACTAATTAGGGCGCAACCGAGTCGAGCTTTATCGAGCCTCAAGCTTGTAACTAGTAACCACTATAGCACCTTCCTCTTCTTTTATCCAAGTTCATTATCTTGAGTGAGGTTAAACTTGTTAACGCATAAATTTCGCAAGAACTTATTGCCAATTCATAGCTGGTTAAATCTAGTTTAAGAGCGGAACATGGGTCACCTTTTGTAAGAACATCAACTTCTCCATTTTCATGCGCATGAACCTACAGAAAAACATAATCGGTACAGAAAAATCAATGTGGATGACCCGAAAGTCCATAGTTCAATAGATCAATAAAGATTTTGTAACTGATCAGAAACGGAATATTGATATGGTTATTAACAGATTGGTCACAGCTTCAGGCACAACAATTACAATACCAATTGAAAACCAAATGGAATCTCGGATAATTGATTAGGTTATTTAACAATGAATCAGATGGTAAAACCTTGAGAAACATGAGGATTCTTAAAGTTCAAGGTTGGGAAATGAAGTTTTTAGCGAAACTAAACAAACTTCGCGACGAAGAAGAAAAATAATTAAAGAAATATATGTATATCTTGTCATTAACTTATTTTGTATTCTGGGGTGCTCCAAGCCTCCAACTATTGTAGCTGGTGTCACTTTTACAACGTGTTGCCGGTATCCCTCTTGAATCAGGAAAAGTACTTTCTTCACTTGCAACATTTGTCATACTTGAAGAGCCGATTTATAGTCTTCCTGAGTCAATATCAGTTTTTTTCCAAACTAAAGTGTCACTCGATCGCATTGCCACTTTTCTTCGCCTCAACGACATAGATTCTACTGCTATTAATAAGTCTTCACAAGGTAGTTCCGAAACGGCTATTGAGATTATAAATGGGAATTTTGTGTGGGATGGTAATCTGTCTTCTGACCCGACGCTTAAAGATATAAACATCAGAGTGAACCATGGTATGCGTGTTGCTGTTTGTGGAACCGTTGGATCAGGGAAGTCGAGCTTATTGTCTTGTATATTAGGTGAGGTGTTTAAGGTATCAGGAAGTGTGAAAGTAGAAGGTTCAAAGGCATATGTAGCTCAATCTCCATGGATACAAAGTGGAAAGATTGAAGATAATATCTTGTTTGGTAGGGAGATGGATCGAGAGAGGTATGAAAAGGTTCTAGAACCATGCTCATTGAAGAAAGATCTTGAAGTTCTTTCGTTTGGTGATCAAATGGTTATTGGCGAGAGAGGGATCAATTTTAGTCATGGTCAGAAGCAGAGGATACAGATTGCGCGAGCTCTATATCAAGATGCTGATATATATCTTTTTGATGATCCGTTTAGCGCTGTTGATGCTCATACAGGAAGTCATCTGTTCAAAGTAGGTGATTTTTCGTTGTGTTTTTTTTTTTTTTGCTGTTGTGTATCTAAAGCTTGATCATATTATCTGAAAGTGCATTTTGCCTTTTTTGTCGGTGACAGGAATGTATTTTGAAATTTTTGGACTCGAAGACCGTGGTTTACATAACACATCAACTCGAGTTCTTGCCTACTGCAGATCTCATCCTGGTTAGTTATCTGCGTCTTTGTTTTACAGCTCATTTAGAGCGTGTTTGTCATTAAGTTTTTAAATTATAAAAAAAATAAAGTCTCAAAATATGGTCGTTTGAAATTCCGCATCATACTTCCATTTTGAATATCATATATGACCACACATCTCACTTTATAATACATCACAATCAGGTTTTAAGAGATGGAAGGATCACACAAGTTGGTAAATACAACGACATTCTTAATTGTGGAAGCCACTTTATGGAACTTGTAGGTGCACACAAAGAAGCTTTATCATCCATTGATTCTATAGAAAACGCCGCTGATCAAGAACAAAAAAATAGTTCTAATAGGAACACAACTGGCATTCAGATGGATAAAACAGATGATATTGGAACACAACTGGCACAACTTGTTCAAGAAGAAGAACGGGTCCAAGGAAGAGTAGGTTTCTCGGTTTACTGGACATATTTAACAACGGCTTACGGAGGGGCTCTTGTACCATTTATATTATTCGCACAAGTAATTTTCCAGGTACTTCAAATCGGAAGCAATTATTGGATGGCTTGGGCATCACCTGTGTCAGCTAGTGATCCATCGCCCGTTACAGGCTCGACATTAATCATTGTTTATGTAGCTTTAGTGTTTGGATGCTCGTTATGCATACTTGCAAGAGGCTTGATGGTTGCAACCGTTGCATATAAATCCGCCACTCTTCTCTTCCACAAAATGCATTTGTCCATTTTCCGATCGCCTATGTCTTTCTTTGATTCTACTCCCAGTGGACGAATACTAACTAGAGTAAGTGCATTTTCTATTCTTGTTCCTTAGCATTATTCTTGTAGCAAAGTTAGCAGGTCACACATTAAGTAACATGTCAAAATGGGTCACTTTTTCACGTTGACACTTGAGAAGACTTAGTTAGCATAAGTGCGTAACCAACTAATTTTAACTATGTTTAATTTTTGCCGTTAACTTAGTTTCTCTATATTTATAGGCATCTGCAGACCAAAGTGTGGTGGACATGGAAATTCCTAACGAGATTGGATCATTTGTATACGCTGTGATTAATATTCTTGGCACCATAATAGTTATGTCACAATGTGCTTGGCAAGTAATCATTATATTTATTCCTGTTACCGGAATGTGCATTTGGTTACAACAATATTACTTGCCATCAGCACGTGAAATGGCACGACTAGATGGAGTTTGTAAAGGTCCCGTTATACAGAATTTTGCTGAAACTATATCAGGATCAGCAACCATTAGAAGCTTTGATCAACAAAGAAGATTTCAGGACATGAATTTGAAGTTAAACGACAATTTTGCTAGACCCAAGTTTCATGATGCTGCGGCTATAGAATGGTTAGGCATACGTTTGGATATGCTGTCTTGTTTAACATTTGCGGCGTTTCTGATTTTCTTGATATCTATACCGGAGGGAACTATCGATCCAAGTAAGTAGTTTTTTCTTCTTGCATACTTGATTTCTATTGTTGTAATTGTTGAAAACTACGCGAAGAAAAGTTAAGGATCAAAACACTGTCATAAAAAGGTTTAAGAGTTAAACTACCATATGTGACTAATGAGACATCTGGATTCAATTTTTTCAAGGTATTGCGGGAGTGGCTGCTACTTATGGGCTTACATTAAACAATTTACAAGGATGGCTAACATGGACTCTTAGCAACCTCGAAAACAAAATTATTTCCGTCGAAAGAATATTTCAGTACTCCTCTATTCCAAGTGAATCTTCTCTTGTTATAGAATCAAATCGGTTTGATGATCAGTGGCCCTCAAAGGGAGAAGTTGATATGCGTCATCTTCAGGTACTAAAAACCTTACTTTTTTCTTGCCAAATTAGCATGAGTCAAGCAGTAATGTTAATAAATCTAATGGTTTCTTTTGTAAAGGTCCGGTATGCGCCACATATGCCACTTGTGTTACGAGGACTTACATGCACTTTCAAAGGTGGAAAGAAAACTGGGATTGTAGGAAGAACTGGCAGTGGAAAGTCAACTTTAATACAAACACTCTTCCGCCTTGTGGAGCCCACAGCTGGACAGATTCTGATAGATGGAATTGACATATCGACAATTGGACTTCATGATCTTCGTTCAAGATTGAGCATAATTCCACAAGATCCAACCATGTTTGAAGGAACTATACGTAGCAATATCGATCCTCTTGAAGAGTATACAGATGACAACATTTGGGAGGTAGCTAATTAACTTAATATTGATTTCATGAATGCTGTCATAGTATCATATACCATTTGGCGTCATCTGCTTATTTTGCTTATTTACTTAAAAATTATATAAGCAGATACACAATTTTATCGGAATACTCAAAACTGCTTATCTGCTTAGAAAATAAGCAGCTTAGCGCTTAATTAAGCAATCCCAAACACCCTTAAAGCACTGTCAAACACCCTCAAAACTGTTTGTCTTCATTTGTTCTATAGACACGTATCGGGTCCTTTTGATGAGAACACACATATGCAATTATCTTATAAGTACTTTTAACAAGTGATCCCAAACACGTCCCCATAATCTTAACAATATATGTTACTTTAGGCGCTCGATAAGTGTCAACTTGGTGATGAAGTGAGGAGCAAGGAATGGAAGCTAGAGTCACCAGGTCTTGTCCATTGTCTTTACATCAAGCGTTTTCAGCTTTTTATAATATTCACCAACTTTTTTTTCAATGAAACATTTTAGTCGCGGAGAATGGAGAGAACTGGAGTGTGGGTCAACGACAGCTCGTGTGTCTAGGGCGTGTACTACTCAAGAAAACCAAAATCTTAGTACTTGACGAAGCTACTGCATCAGTCGACCCTGCAACTGATGGAATGATTCAGCAAACACTCAAGCAAAACTTTAATGACTCTACTGTGATAACGATAGCACATCGTATCACATCTGTGCTCGATAGTGAAATGGTTTTAGTTCTAGAGCAAGGTTTGTATAAGCACCTTTGTTGGATAATATGTATGTCATGTTAAAATCTGTATCTAAGTGATTTTTGTTACGTATGCAGGTATGATTGACGAATATGATGATTGTGAGATGATAAATCGTCGTCATTTGCTAAGTTTGTTGCTGAGTATAGTATGAGATTGAATTCTAGTTTGGAAACTTAGAAGCAACATAATGTTGCTGTCAATGTTTTTGATATTAAGTTTATCTAAGTTGTAAGTATGTTCATTTAAATGTTGTCCTTGATACTAGGTACATAAAACTATTTTATGTAGCTTTAAGCTTTTATGTATAAGAATAATTTATCTCATATAAATAAAGTTTAATATAAAGTTAAGGGTAAGCCTATTAAATAGCAACATACTTTCAAAAACGCACAAATATCCTTTGCGATGTGGAGGTTAGTATACGTAATTTTAAATTTCGTTCCGATATCATCTAAGTTAGATGACATGGCATGACCAATTATAGGCTAAATTCATAATGTGGCATTTTAATTATTTTTATTGAGAATGTGAATGTTAAATAAATATTTATTTATTGTCTTATAATTTTCACATTGTTATAAAGACGTACTAGCTTATTTTCTATCTAACAATATGTACATACATTGAAGTAGAAACAAACTTCCACTACATTAGAAAGAATACTCTTCCAGTACATTTGAATAAGAAAAAGAAACGCTTTTCAGTAATAGCACGAGTAGATGATTGAGCAATTAATCTAACTATCTATATACTAAACAAACTCTAGCGTGGCATGTAGACATAGCTAACGACATAGACTATTGTATGTTAAAAATAAGTTAGGTATGATACTCAAACGAAATTTAAGTACATATACGAGTATTTAAAATTCATATACGAGTATTTAAAATTCATGTATGGTATTTGTACATTTTTAAAAGTTCGTTGGTATTACATGAACTTAACATTGTCAAAAAAGGATTTGACATAGTATTTTCAAACAATGAAACCAAACAAATCATCATAAGGGTGACTTTGGACTAACTTACTTTTTGAGCCCATCAACAGTGATCAACTTGTTAATTTAAAAGAAACAAATAAACTCATTATTTTTCAATTTTTCATAACTTGAGCTTTAATATCATACGACGTGTATATAAAGTATAAGTATATTGAACGTCTAGACAATTAAACATTTAACATTCTTAATATTATATACATGACCTACATTATCAGATTCCTATTTTTTGTTTTATGAATTAAAACATTAAACATATGTCGCACACTTATTCAATCAAATATCCTTGCATAGACGTACAAGAGCAATAATACCAATAAATAAATAAGAAATATTTTATTCTCACTGTGGTACTTAAATGAAGATGTCATGTAGTATTAACTACCATCAAAGATAATTAATGTGACACTATTCTAAAATTAAAGTCAAGTGTGGTGGTGATTTTTTTTTTTTAGCAAAAGTGTGGTGGTGATTTAACAAAACATTTACACACCATCATTTTATTGCTACACCAATCTCATTCTCTCTCATTAACTTTGGCTCACAATTTACTTTTGTTATTTGCTAACGAGTATCCACTGAGCACCTTTTAAGATGTAAACAAATGCATTTAATGTCTAATTAATAAACTAAAATTTTCTTTTTATAATGACAAAATTTCACCGTTCGTCCCTAAACTCTGCACGTTTCGCGCGTTTGGTCCCTAAAAATAAATTTTTGGCATTTTCGTCCCTGAACTCTGCAAACGACGGCGCGTTTGGTCCCTGGCACCCCATTTTGGCTAACCATGGTAAGTTTGATGGTTAAGTGCCTTGTAAACTTACTAAAATACCCCTTCTTTTTCTCTTAATTTACAAGCACGTATAATTCAATGTATCCACCTTTACTGATATATTTTTTTTCTGTGCTTCAGTCGTGCAATGCCTCATATAAAGACATTCACCTGTTATAACGATCAAAACCTTGCGTAAGTGCCTGTATTGTTTCTTGTCTTTTCGTTCATTTTCCTTGTCAAGCTGGGGCATGATTTGTTGACTATATGGTCATTTCAATTTTTTACAGATGGTTCTTGCTAACTTCATCAAACCTCAGTAAAGCTGCCTGGGGTGCCCTTCAGAAAAACAATACTCAACTGATGATTCGTTCATACGAGGTATTTGATACTATATGTCCTTGTCGCACAAAACCTTTCACATTTGCTTTTGATTTTCAAACAAGATACTGAGTATATATTAATCTTGATGCATTCAACCATATAAAGTGTACTAAACAAAAAAACATTAGTGATAGGAGAAACAGGCAAACCCTTGTATATTAAAAGCACCCTTTATTAATGATGTTAAGAAAATGATACGGACCGGACGAAATATAATATTTTTTTTGTGTAGTTGACGTACATATACTCATCTTGTTGTTATCTGCGGTTCCTAGAAAATACCAAAAACCGGATTTCGTAGACACTACATGTAAGAGCATGGTTGCATGAATGATTAGCAACTTCTTTGTCAGTTCTGAAATATAGTTTGTCAAATTTGTAACTGATGGCGCATAACTGGTAAATTGGTAATAGATTTTGTCAATTTTGGTAATTAACTTCTTCTGTGATGATGACAAAGCACAAATAGGTTATTGCAGTAAGAAGTCTTTTATACCATGATTGCAAATTTCATGGAACAGATGGAGTAAAAAAAAGAAATCACTATCTCACAGTCCTCATTCTTTTATCTTGCTTTATCCCTTGCAGCTTGGGGTACTCTTTTTACCATCATCAGCCACGCAAGCTCATGCATTTTCATGTACTGAAAATGGGAGCACATCGGAGGTAATATAGTTCATCTCTCAATCTCTTTGCTCTTTTATGACAATTGCCCTACATTTCTCATTTATATCACAAAATTTTAAAGGTGGCAAAATAGTAGGGTTGGCTATCAGGTTGGATTGATCTACAAGAATGAACAATAATATTTTCCCATAGTATTTAGTAGGTTGTATGCATTGGCAATAAATGAATTTTGATCTGTTAGAAATTATGGATTATCCAGATTCACCAATCATAACTCATAAGTAACGGGTTGAAATTCCCTCCTGTATGCAAAATATTTGTTTCCTTGGACTAATATATTACCTGAACTTTTCGTTTTAGAACAAGTGTTGGATACATTGAATTATACGTGCTTGTAAATTAAGAGAAAAAGAAGGGGTATTTTAGTAACTTTACAAGGCACTTAACGATCAAACATGGTTAGCCAAAATGGGGTGCCAGGGACCAAACGCGCCATCGTTTGCAGAATTCAGGAACGAAAACACCAAAAATTTATTTTTAGGGACCAAACGCGCGAAACGTGCAGAGTTTAGGGACGAACGGTGAAATTTTGTTTTTTATAATAAAAATGCACTTAATAAACGTTAATTACACTTATAATTTACCATAATTAAATATTATTTTAATTTAATACACTCAAACTTTACATATATTTACACCTTATATTTATTTAAATAAATTTAAAACACACATCACTCATTTAACTTAATGCAGAAACGTGGGAGGAAACGCACATGCGGAGAAAAAAATTACAAAACCATATTTTCCATTTTTTTTTTCTTTTTTTACTTGAGTTTTAAATGGTTTTTGCGTGTATTTCTAGTGTGTGTCGAGAGGAAGAAGAAAGGGTTTGAGGTGTCTCCAAAAGAGTGTGGATTTGACTGCAAAAGAGAAAATGATGTTTAGCTTAAAAAAATGTGGTTATTAGTTGGGCCGGATAATATGTGGGCTACTGGATTTATTTATTTATTTATTTTGGCTTTGATTCTTGAAAATAGATCATAATTTGTATTTTAATTTAATTAATGAAATGTTAATTTATTTAAATAAAATAAAATGGTGGGTCTCAACAGGTGGTGTTATGATAGGGGGTGATTTTTGTGTGTTAAATGTTGAAATGATGTGGCGCTGTGGTGGCGGTGCTTTTTTGGTGTTATGGCGTTATGGCAACTTAGGCTCTTATGATGTGTGACATGCTATCTAACACGTGGGGAATAAAGGCCATTATGACGAACCTAAGATTGTTAAAATTATTAGAGGATAAGGGTGGTGCTAAAACCTAAAACATGCTATCACCGCCTCGTGGAGCTGCTGGTGATGGTTTTACCATTAATAAAGATATACCTACGGGTTTCATCATCTAACGTGATATCGGAGCGGGTCTGATCCTCAAACTTAGGTGGCTAAGTTGAGTCGCCTCCCCTAAGCCACCTGTCAAACCCTAACCCCTCAATTATCTTCTCTTCCGTTATGTACTCTACCACTCCTATCTCTATTTTTTTTTACTCTTTTCTTATAGCCAACAATTGTTGACTTGTGATTCATATAAATAGTTTCAGTTGGCTTGGTATTAAAGAAAGAACATGCTTGGCAACACAACTATTAGTTTTTAAGTGACGTCGATCGTTGGTTTGTTGATTTGATAGCTAGTCGACGTGTTATCAGGTTTTGTTAGTCGATTGTTCGTACGGCTTTGTTACCAGTTGACTAAAGTTAACCGTTGGTATCAGTCCCTAAAATCGACTGTTGGTACGGTTTTGTTACCGGTCGACTTAGCCGACCGTTGGTACCAGTCGGCTAAAGTCAATCGTTAGTACGGTGTTGTTACGAGTCGACAAAAGTTATGTTTTTATTATGTTAATGTTTTTTTTCCTTGAGTTTACTACTCCAGTCCCAACTTTCGCGATTTCGTCGCTCGGACTGCGGGGGAGTATTTGAGGATAAATAGACCCAGGCCCTATCTATGGGTTTAGGGTATCTAAGATTTTACTATTATAAATAATGATCAATAATAACGTAATACCTACGGGATTTTAAGAGTCTAACAAAAATGATGCATAAAATAGCAAATAAATCCTTAATAAACTGGAATCATAGAACATGATTTACAAAATAAATTTAAAAGTCGTACTCAACATAACGTTTAAGGTTGTGGTCAATATCTTAAAGGTGTGACCTAGTGGTGGAGCTTGGGATTCTCTAGTGGAGGTCTCAAATTCAAACCCCACAAGCGTTAACTTTGAGGCCAACCTTCGGGCACCTATTCCCCCAGCACAAATGTTATTGTGGGGTCAGAAAAAAGAGGGATTTTGAAAACCATTTAGGAGTAAGGATACGATTGTTATCTATAAAATGTGAAATAACTGGATGGCTAGACTTTCATAGTACATCATTTAAGGCATAAATACTCATTTTTCACAAATCAACAAAACTCTCTACACGTAGACTTAGGCATAAACTTAGTTATACTTTTAGGTGTTCTAGTCATTTCTCATTTGAGATTACAAACCCAATTGAATTTAATTAATTGCAAAATCCTAAAACTTCCTTATTAATATCCACTTTCTATAGTTATGTGTTGACCTTGTTTGTTCCACCTATAAATGAGTTACAAGTTAAGACATACATTAAACGTGGTAAGTTTAACCATAACCTATAGAGCGCACGGTACAAGTGTCATGAGGTTGCGTTATTGCCTTATGGTGTTGTCTTATGGTACGAGACCATATTAGACCCTAAGTTATAAGGCTCGACATCAAATTCACCAGTCAAGCCATCGGGCTTTTTTCTTTTTGTGTGTGTGCGCGTATGTGTGCGTGTGCGTGTGTTTTATTTTAAAAACTCGGGTCCTGGTGGTGTCATATAACTTGAGGGATGAAGGATAATGTTTTGGGGTTTAATTAAGTTATAAGTTAGTGTTTTTGGGGAAAAAAAACTAAGGTAACAACACTTTTGCCTATATGCCGGCTGCACCTAATGCTCTTAAAACTACGACTAAAAAAATGCACTCGACCAAAATAAAAAAGCTAGAACATAAAAGCTGGATAAACGTAACTACTATTCATTAAAACACAACTTCATGCATTATTTTTCGGAAACCCTATACAAGACATGCAAAATCAAGCATGTATCCAAAATCAACTAATCTTTGTTGGCCATATTAAGGATAACATAAAGTTTAATCACTTAATAAGCTCGGCTCACGATAGATACTTTTAGAATAACATGATTGATTGTTACATATTCTTCTAGTTTTTGTTTGGAACATATATGTTATTAGTCAAAAAAAAATTGTTGTAAATAGCAACATCCTAACAAAAATTTTCAAACCTGTAATTTTGTATTATCACATTTTAACTAACTAACAAAGTCATGTACAAAAAGTTACTCTGACGTTCCTTAAATGTGAGATGTATAAAAGTCATTGATTGTCATCCCAACGACATCAATGTTATGGTCGGCGTTATCAACATTGTCGTTTGGATGACACAAATTGTTAACATGTATTTTTGTGTTTTAGTAGGTCCACTTTTTAGCGTTATGGACGCGAGTAAAATGTGATTTGTTATTGCCCTCGCTGTCGTGATGACATTAAATGGATGACACCAGTTTTTCAAGGTCACTGTACCTAGATATCTAGTTTTTAAATATTTCATTATGTAGACAATTATAAAAGAGTAGGGTCAACTCTTGCTAAATAGAATGCTTTATTCGGTTTGAGTTAATATAACGACAATTAAGTACAACATCACAAATGAGTCACCTAAATAGTAAGAAACCACAATTAAAACAATCATACTGCATAATTAACCAATCTAAGAGCACGCGGTATGGAATGCCATAAGGTGCATTGCAGCCCTATGGCACGAGACCACAACATACCCCAATTTAAAAGGCTAGGTGCTAAATTTCACCAACCACCATTAGACCTTTTTCCTTTTATTTTTTGTGTGTTTTGTTTCAAATATCATGAGGCCCAAGAGTATTCTATTACTTGAGTGAAGAGAGAGGATGTTTTTGAGTTAAATTATAAAGAGTTTGTCTAACGGATGGCTATAAGGAATTGAGTTTATTAAATTGAAAATCATATGTAATTATGGTAATTGATATACTAGTTATAATACCCGTGCACGCACGGGGTTTTGACATAAGAATTTTATCATGTATTTAATACCGAATATATTGTCTTAAAATATTTTGAATTTTACATCTATTAATTTAGTATAAGTCAAATTTATTTTGTAATAACAATGCCTATTAAAAACAGTAGCAACACCCATGTATTCGGCTACTTTTACATTTTCAAACACCCCTAAAATTAGCAATTGAAATAGTCTCAAACACCCTTGAATTCAGCTATCAAGGCAGTTTCAAGCACCCATCAATTCAGCTATTAAAAACAGTCCCAAACACCTTGAATTCTGTAATTAAAACAGTCATAAAAACCCTTTAATAACTGTTAAGACATCCGTTAAAACAATCCTAATCACCACTGAATCTAACTATTAAGACGGTCCTAAAACCCTTTAAAATCTTACTATAGTTGGTAGAAAATAACAGTCCCAAGTCCTACTTTAGTAAACCGGTTCATTCTTTTCGTAGCAGATTTTCAAGTGAATGAAACACATTAGTTACATCTCTTTCTAGATCATCATTATTCTATATTACAACAAATTCAAAAGCAATTAACTCATCAAATACTTGTGAAATTTCTTTTTTTTTTTCAACTTTGGAATAAGGTTAATGCAACACATATCAGTGCTTGAGACAAAGACATTTATATAACGTTAACTTGGGATTATGTGAGTTAGCCGTTTAAGTATATGAAAATTCAAGAGACAACTTGATTTTAAAATTCAATAAGCACATATACTATATAAGCAAATTATTATATCAAAATCCACAGTTGATGCATCAGGTGTAGTTTCGAGGGTTTTTATGGTTCCTACTTTAGCATACTTCGTGATGAACTTGTATTCTCAGTCTCTTAATGTGTCAATTTCGAATAAACAACGCTAAGGACCAACTGGTACATAGAACATCATGAAAGAAACATCAATCAGCTAATACTCAAACTATTGGTACAAAACGTACACTTTTTTTTTCTTCTTCATTTCTTTCAGACTTAACAACGCACACAATACACTTTCTGTTAAAGTAATAAAAAATAGAAGGTGTAGCCTAATAGAGCATATCACTTGTCAAAATGAGTAAATTAGCTTTGTATAACGTTTTTAACTGAGAGACATACTGAGGTTGATGTTGATGTTATTGTTTAACTTTAACTGTTGATATCATGTTGTACAAAATGTGCGAGTTTAGTAGCACATAATGAGCGTTAATAAAGTTAAAATATGCTCCGTAAAGTTTTTAAAATGTTTTTATGGATATTCATATATAAATTTTAAATAACAATTTCTTGAGTCGTTGTTATAAGTAGAATCGCGTATATTTATTTTCATATCACAGTAACTCATGCTTACCATTTGATATTTGTATTCCCGTTACTAATAATTTAGCCGTATTTAATATTCAAACCCGTGTACGCATAAATTAAGCTTTTAAATAGAATAACACGAGTTCTTATTTAAAAAAAATATTCTAATAGATGAAAGTCTAAAACTAACAATATTAAAACTAATTCGCATATTTACCAAATTTTGTAATTTTAATGGATGAAAGTCTAAAAACTAAGACTAATACTCATGTAATTTTAAACAAAATAAATATTATAAAGTATAATGGATATAAAGTGTAAGGGGTTATTTGTGTTTTTTCTAAAGTTATTAAAAAACATGGAAACTTGTAATTTTACACTTAGCTCTATATAATTTATTTAAAATTCAACCACTAAAGTTTTATTAATTACTTCATTTTTTTTAAGTTTTTGTTTTCATAAATTTGACACCTATATTTTTATGCATTTTTGTTCTTAACCAAATTTGTCCACCAAATTTATTAAGTTTGACCAAAAATCAATTTAATTTTGACTTTCTATTGACTAATCATATTGCTCGATTTCGCCTACGTGGCAAAATCGAGATCTCCTATTGGTTTAATTTTTTTTGCAATAAGAAGGGTTTTGCAAAATCACTGCAAAATGATGTAATTCTTTTATTATATAAAGTATTTTAAATGAATTTTCTGATTTAATAAGAACAAGTAGAAGGAGCTCGCCGCGTTGCGGCGGGGCTTTCACCAAATTTGGCAAACTATTTTTAACCTCGATATGTCATTGTTCGATTAAAGTTTTGGGCTCCCTTTCTTCGTAATATTGTGGCATGTTCGGTTATATTTTATTATTAAAACATTGCTAGATATGTAATATATGCTAAATTTTAATTCTTTTAATTTTTTTAAAAAAAGCGCACGTATATTAAAAGTATATTAATATTAGATTTTTTATTATTTTTTATTTTATTTTATTTTATTTTATTTTTTGTTGTAATGAGGACGCGTTTCTAGCGGTGTAAATCGTTAGGTATTTGTTAAATTTTTTGTAATTAAACTTTGCTATATAAACAAAAGAATCACATATAAATTTTTATAGTGTTGTACGTCTTTGGCTCTTATAGTTTTAAAAAAGTTAAGGATAATTTTTAAAGTTATTTGATAGGTTAATGGTGCATTTTAAAAATGTTTTATTTAAAAACTATACATATATTAAACTTCAAACTTTTTTTATAAAACCGTACGCACGTCAAAAGCATATCAATATTGGGCTTGTTTTGTTCGTTATCGAGAGACCTATTTGGCAGTAATTTTTTTATTCAAGAAACGTTAGAGATTTGTTAAATATTTAGTAAATAAAGTTTGTTATATAAAAAAGTCGTAAATATTAAGAAGTTCAGGGTGTGTTTTGTAAATTTTATTTTTTTACTAATATTATATGTGGCACATTGCCCTATGTCTCCCTCTATAGTATATAGAGTGAATATTCAAGTTTAATTAATAAGATCAAATCAATATCTTATGAGCACTCATTAGACAAACCCAATTATAAATTAGCTTAGATGCCGGTTCTTTTCCTATAACACCGTCAGATAACACCGAGAATATCTCATGCTCTCAAAGTTATGACAAACTCAAAATTTTAAAAATTTAATAACTAGTCACATGAGCACCTGATACTTAAATAAGTCAAACAACAAAACAAAACAAGTACTCCTCACTACTCAGATCCAAAACCATCACACCACAGATCAAATCTCAGCCGTCCATTTCAAAACACACAAACTCCCAAACCCAAATCCCAGCCGTCCATTTAAATTCGCTGCCACATCATCACCATCACTCATTTATCAACTCCTTTTAAATTCCGTGTTTCAAGTCCGAACTATTTTATTTTATTTTCCCCAATTTTATCAACTGAGCCCTAGTTTTCCAAAACCATTAAATTAACCCTCAAAATCACCTTAATTTCTGTAAGTTTTCTTCAATTGAGTAGTTAATTACCATCTCTATGCTGTTTAATTGGGTTTTTTACGGTTCAATTGTGTTCATTAGGTTAACTGTGTGTTTTTTTAGGTGAAATTAGTGCGTGTTTTTGTTAAAGTTTGTATTTTTATTCACTTATGGCTTTTAGGGTTTCTAAATTTGGTAAGTGATATGCTTAATTATTATCTGTATGTTGTTTGGTAGGATTAGTGTGTGTTTTTTTAGGTGAAATTAGTGCGTGTTTTTGTTAAAGTTTGTGTTTTTATTCACTTATGGCTTTTAGGGTTTCTAAATTTGGTAAGTGATATGCTTAATTATTATCTGTATGTTGTTTGGTAGGATTAGTGTGTGTTTTTTTAGGTGAAATTAGTGCGTGTTTTTGTTAAAGTTTGCGTTTTTATTCACTTGTGGTTTTTAGGGTTTCTAAATTTGGTAAGTGATATGCTTTTATGTGTGTTAATTATTATTATGTATGTTGTTTGGTAGGTTAAGTTAAGTGTGTGTGTTTTTATATGAAATTAGTGTTTGTAGATGTTGTTTTTGAGCTTCGCGTGGTGCGAAACGCGTGTAATTTAGCTAAAGGTTGCATTTTTATAGTTTTATTTGCTTGTTACATATTACTAAATAAATAGCAGAAAGATCACCTAGTAGAATTTAGGAAGTTAATATATATGATTTTTACTTTTTAGAACTTGGGTGGGATATATATGAACTTAGTCCTACTATAAACAAAGATCAATCATAAATCAAAAGGGTGTTCATGCTTTCCCTTTCGTAATTACTTTTTAGCGTTCACTAACAACTTTAAAAAAAGATACCTATCAGGAATGTTTAAGTAGGCTTGAACTACTGCGCTGATTAAGTAAATATTTTGTGCTTTTTTAGTTTCCATAGATCATTATATGTACACATTACACATACACATGATTTTAGCCTTTGTCATTGCATACAGGCAGGGAGATTTAGTTTGGCTTGTGTAAATATTTTGTGGCCCAATAGAATATAGTTTGATAAAGAGTATCTTAGATTTATAATTACATGTTCTAGTTTTATGGATCAAATCATGTGAACTAAATTGAGCTGCTAGGATTGGTTGTGGCATCTTTTTTAAATAATTATTACCTCTTTAAAGTGTCACTTAGCATTTGCACATGTGTCCCATATGCGTACTTACGAAATTTAGTTTGCACAATACTTTCTATCTCAAGTATCTAGTATACTTGTTTTACATTATCACAAACACGAATATAATTTCAGTTTGTTTATTATCTTTTTCTATGCTCTCATGCAAAAGTTTTTTGAAAGAACACAGTTCACACGGTCTTCCCCAATTCATAAACATAGACAATAAAGCCTATAATTAAGTAACAGAGTGCTTCTGCAAGGTAGCTTTTTAAAACTCGTAGATAAGAACTAAACAAAACAAACTAAACACAGCAATTGGTCTCTTTTAATTTTCATCTTCTAATTATAAAACTGCAGTTATAATGGTATTTAATTCTTGTTCTCCATATTTATTTGTGTTTTAAATTTTGAATATTGAACTTATCAGCTAGTAATATTCAATACTTTCTTAAGTATCACAAATTATATAGGACTATGGTTTACTTATAGTCAAATAAGGCTTTTATAAGTTCCATCGATTATTGATGTCATGTACCTGCTATTGATATTTCAAATGTAAAATCACTTGCAACATTGCACAAAGTTAAAGGGAAGATTGCATTGGAAATATGGTTAGTATCCTACCATTAGGTTTTTGTCATGCCTATATTTAGAGGAGAGCCTGAAAGTTGGGCCATATTTATCCTCTTTGTTCCAATGTTTGACAGATCCCAGTCTCATTTTATTGTTATTATTATTTCCACTTTCAGTTTAATTGCATTATTTGCTCAACATTTTGAACCTTTAAGTACTGTATTCGATTGTCGTTTGATATCTACTTTTAATTTTATTTTATATGTGCTACTTCTAACATTTACTTTATATAAAAATGTTCAGGTGAGTGATGATCGTTGAAGGACATGTTCACATAGAAGGAAGATCTCTTATGCTCAAGTTGTTTTTATCACCACCCCCATCCCCATCCCCATCTGTACATTTAGCTTAACTTATTTGCTGCTATTGACTTTTTTGATATGTAGTTATTCAAAGTACCTTAATTCAAGTCCACAAAGGGATCGAACACAAACAGAAACAGGACAAGACTTAAATAATGAACAAACAGGTACACGATATTATGGGAATACGCTCTCCACTTTTATTCAGAAAATATAAGCTCAAAAACTGAATATTGATTACACAACCAAACCTAGCTCGTTTGGATTGTTTATATAGGGAATAGAAACTAGCTTTCCTAATCCAACTATGATTCTAATATAACTAGAAAGTCCTTATCTTAATAAGCTAAAAATAAGAATCCTAATTATACTAAACTTGTAATTCGTCCATAAGCTTGGAACTCTTGGTCTGCACATTAGCTCGTGACTCTTGGACTACTCATTAGCTCGAGTAGAACATTAGACCAACANCTTTTTCTATGCTCTCATGCAAAAGTTTTTTGAAAGAACACAGTTCACACGGTCTTCCCCAATTCATAAACATAGACAATAAAGCCTATAATTAAGTAACAGAGTGCTTCTGCAAGGTAGCTTTTTAAAACTCGTAGATAAGAACTAAACAAAACAAACTAAACACAGCAATTGGTCTCTTTTAATTTTCATCTTCTAATTATAAAACTGCAGTTATAATGGTATTTAATTCTTGTTCTCCATATTTATTTGTGTTTTAAATTTTGAATATTGAACTTATCAGCTAGTAATATTCAATACTTTCTTAAGTATCACAAATTATATAGGACTATGGTTTACTTATAGTCAAATAAGGCTTTTATAAGTTCCATCGATTATTGATGTCATGTACCTGCTATTGATATTTCAAATGTAAAATCACTTGCAACATTGCACAAAGTTAAAGGGAAGATTGCATTGGAAATATGGTTAGTATCCTACCATTAGGTTTTTGTCATGCCTATATTTAGAGGAGAGCCTGAAAGTTGGGCCATATTTATCCTCTTTGTTCCAATGTTTGACAGATCCCAGTCTCATTTTATTGTTATTATTATTTCCACTTTCAGTTTAATTGCATTATTTGCTCAACATTTTGAACCTTTAAGTACTGTATTCGATTGTCGTTTGATATCTACTTTTAATTTTATTTTATATGTGCTACTTCTAACATTTACTTTATATAAAAATGTTCAGGTGAGTGATGATCGTTGAAGGACATGTTCACATAGAAGGAAGATCTCTTATGCTCAAGTTGTTTTTATCACCACCCCCATCCCCACCCCCATCTGTACATTTAGCTTAACTTATTTGCTGCTATTGACTTTTTTGATATGTAGTTATTCAAAGTACCTTAATGGCTTTGTAATATTTTGATGTTAGGAATCTTTTGAGGCATTTAATGTCATATGACAATATGGTGTTAGGTTATTATAAATATATATGCTCTTCTATATTGAGGCACTAGCTAATGCGAATATCTCACGAGGCTTATTGGCGAAACTGTGGCTAAAACTGATATAGTTAGTTCCTGGCAGGTTAAGGTGAAAACCAACATGGAACCAGCTGGTATTTGGAAAAATCTGCTGAGGTGTTGGTACAGGGTGTTGGCTTGTTGAATTGATAATATAGTGCTTGGTTGAACATAATCCTTTTGATGCACAAATTTGACCCATTTGCACAGAGTGATTTGTTTCGTTTGCACCCATAATGTGTCTTAAGTTTATCATTATATGTTCACATTTGTGTCGCATTTGACCATGCCTTAATAGTATCTTGTAAGTATCATTAATAATTTTAGTTAAAACGCTATTTCTATTGATTTCTATATCTTTTAATCCAAACCTTAGCTCGATTTTTGTACCCTAAGGCCCAATGTGTGTTCAACATTGTCTATGGGTCATGCTCTGTTTGTGTTGGTAATCTGCCATCACTAGGTATCATCAGCCTGTTTGTGTTGGTAATCTGCCATTACTAGGTATCAGCTATTTTTGAATAATAACAGCGATCAACTGTCAAACGCTTTATTCACACGATTGATTCAGCATGTCCTGGACTACTGTCGTTTTCTTATGCCAAAATGTAGCATTTATACGCATATGGCATCATTGCATCAAGCAGAAGATTCGGACAAGTTAAATGTTTAAAATCGAGCACAAAAACTCATAAGTCAATGAGATCATTTCCGATAGGTGATGATCAAGTTTTCAGGCTAGTTTTTGCTTTTTAGGTTAGAATGATTCAGCCCGTCCAAAAGACCAGGACACATCGCTCTTACAAGTTTTGTGAACAATTTTTTTTATCTCAAATGTACATACGTTGTTAGTATCGAGTATTGAATGCCCAAACAAATGAGTCCAGAGACTCGCTTAATTAGATAAATGGTTGTTTAGAACATTGTTGGATCGAAAGTCATTCAAACAAGTTAGCAGTGATATTGGGAAAGCATGCACACATACGCAGAGCAGAAAATAACTTAATTATGGATCTATACCACCAGTCTACAAAATCAAAGACATAATAACATCGAAGGTTCTAGAATGGTTTTATAACCTTTCTGTTATGAAAGGTTCTACGCAGAGCAGCTTTTCCCAGGTTGATGATGCTTGCTACTCTTTTTAAGTTATTCCCAGAGCTCCTATTAGAATATACTACATACAACAAGTGACACTGGTTGGTAAATGTTATTTATACTCTTTTTAAGGTTTGTGTGAGCGTTTGAGAACTCATAATCCTTGTAGCATTTGTAAAGTTCATCTATGTTCATGTATATCATACATGAGTCATGCTTAAAAAGAGGTTCAAATGAACGAAAATCAAACCTTGATGATCGGCTATTCTGTCATTATAATAGTCGCCCAATCAACATAGGGCAAAAACCTGCATCCTTTTACAACAGATGCAGATTTCGGTAACAAAAACAGATGCATAAGAACAAACAATTCCAAAAATAGATAACCCAGCAGCTCTTCCCATGATATGATGCCGTTGCAACCACATCTGGCCTCAAGCATAAGCCTGTCATCTCCAAAATTGTTGTCTCCTGGAAGTACACAAAGGCAATCAGGTCAGATAACCAAGTAACTGAAGATTAGATGTGAGGCCAATTATAAATAGTTTTTTTCCAAAATGTTCAATCTAGGTTTGATTTAAGAGTAGTGATATGCATGCCTAAATCACATGCCTAATTTTATGCCTAACAAGGATCTTGAAACACATGTCAAGATCAATGGTATGTGATGGGAGAGAGAAGTAGTGCAATCCACGTGTCACTTATTCAATGGGTTAGACTAATCTTTAGGCTTATATTTTAGGCATATCAATCATTTTCCTTGATTTAATGAAAGTGACTAGCACCACTAAGGGTGCAACCGATCGAGCTTTATCAAGCCTCAAGCTTGTAACTAGTGACCACTATAGCACCCTCCTCTTCTTTTATCTAAGTTCATTATCTTGAGTGAGGTTAAACTTGTTAACGCATAAATTTCGCAAGAACTTATTGCCAATTCATAGCTGGTTAAATCTATGTTTTAAGAATGGAAGATGGGTCATCTTTTGTAAGAACATCAACTGATCAACTTCTCCATTTTCATGCGCATGAACCTACAGACAAACAGACAAAAGTTCAATATATAACTCATATTTGTCATAGAACCAATGAACCAATTCAAGCAAGTCATTTTTTTATCAAAAATAAATAAATAAATAAATAAATAAACTTTCACCCTTTTCTTAAAAATTAAATATCTCGCAAACCGTTAATCATTACGCGAAAAAAATCATACCATCGCAATGAGAATTAAATTCTCTTTCTATAGATATGTATTTAAAACATAGTATTTAAAACCCAAACATGTGATTTTGTAAAAATCACATGTAATTCGGTAAAATCACATATGATTTGTAAAAATCAAATCATATGTGATTTTTTACGAATCACATGTAATTTTATGGGCAGAAATTAAAAAAAAAAGTTCGTTGAAAGTATATAACAATGCATATCTATAGAAAGATAATTTAATTCTCGTCGCGATAGTGTATTTTTTGTAGCTTGAAGATTTACAGTTTGCAAGATATGTTGTTAAAAAAAAATGGAAAATGGAAAATGGTTTTTTCTTATTTTCATGAAACCCTTTGGTTTGGTCTCGGTTTCATGTTTTTCCTATTTTCGGTTTCGGGTCGGTTCGGTTTGGTCCGACCCAAAACCGACAAAAACACACCTAAACTAGACCGAACTGACATCCAACCGAACCGAACCGACCATACTCGATTTGGTTTCGGTTTATGTTTTTCAAGAAATGGGAATTCATTTCGGTTCTTTTGTTGTCGGGTCAGTTCGGTTTTGGACCTTTGCTCGGCCCTAACACGGAGTAAAGAAAAAAGAAAAATACTTCCAAGGTCTGTGCTATTTAGTTTTTGCATTCTATGTGGTCCTTTTGATTACCAGGCGTTAGTCAATGTTAACTACCTCATGTGCCGCACATGAGGCTATTTTTGTCATTTAACCGCCTTCTCTTCTTACACTTCTTTCTTCTTCATCTCCACTCACCACCACCAATGACACCACCCACCACCATTACAACCATCCACCACTGCCAACACCTTCGACCAACTTTTAATAACCACAATTTCCATTATTCTTTTAAAAACCACACATATTCATTTTATCATCTTCGATCTTTTTAAAAGATAAAGGTAAAGTCGGACTAGCTTAAATAACTACTACAAATACACTTTTGTCCAAGTAACTAAGGGGTCATTTGGTTTGCTACCCGGAAAGGGTTGGTTATAGATATTGGGTGGAATGGAATTGGTATGTGTTTTGTATATCATTGCCAATATCATTGTTTGGTTTAGTCCTTAGGTGTGAAACTTTCTATATCATATTTTCACATCAGAGCTCAATAAAAGATGTGTTGGGAATAATATTAACAGTTATCACTGTTAAGCTTGGAAGAAGACACTGCTACAGAAATTCACTAGCAGTGGAAACACCATTACCACTGCTAGTACATATACTTACCACTGCTTAAGTTATAACTATTTGTAATCGTGTATTAGATAAGTATGGAAAAGATTTTGTGAATATATTATATAGTTAGGTTTATACTTATCTTGTAAAGGACTCTTTGTCCTATAAAAGGAGGTCCTAGGTTTAGGTTTCACATACGTATCATTTGCAAAAGCTTCAAGGTGTAACCCTAGTGATAACCAAGATCACTCGTATTATTATCAATAATATTGAAGCTAAAAGTTTTGTTTAACTTCTGTGTTCTTATACTCATTATTCACTGTTTCATTCACACCATACAAATAATATTCTAAGTGTTGACAAGTAAATTCCGCGTGCTTGTTAGCATTACTCAAAGTATCTATCTAACACAAGGCGTGTGTTTAGATCCTCATCAAGATGAAAACATGAGACTTTTTTTATTATATAAAATGGAATTACTAGACAAAACACGATGTAACACTTTACTTCCTGGATGTCCAAGACGTTGGTGCCACGTATACTGATTGGTAAGAAAAACGTGAGGAATACCGGAAGGCTGCAAACTCACTTAAATTGGATTAATTGCAAAATCCTAAAACTTACTTATCAATATCCACTTTTTAAAGGTAAATGTGTTGATCTTGTTTGTTCGAGGTAGGAATGAGTTACAAGTTGAGACATATATTAAACATGGTAAGTTTAACCATAACGTTTAAAACTACTATTATAAAAGTGCAGTAAAGATCCGGGATCTGGTGAGAAGAAAAACAAAAATGATAAGAATGAGAATAATTTTTAGCCAAACAATTCAAAAATAAGAAATAAAATTTTAAATGGAGATGCATCTACTTTTATAAGTGCATCTAAAATGTGTGATTGTGTTTACTTTTTATCACTCTCATTTTTTTTCTCATTTCATTCTAACTCTAAAAGTGCATTAAAAAAAATAGACTTATAGAACATTAAAGTTGCACATATAATCACATAAAACCACAACCATACTCATTATTCACTAAAACACAACTTTATGTATTGTTATTTTTTTAAAACCCTAATATGACATGCAAAATCATGTGATATATCTAGAGGGGTCTCAAAGGGTGTGCAAGTGGTGCCGTTGCATCGGGCCTCCACTTAAAAAGGACGCATTTTTCTTAGTCTTATATATAAAAACGTTAAATATTAAACATATATGAGACATATACTTCAATTTCGCATGTAATTTCTCTTTGGTTTACAAGTGTAGTGAGGTCTCTTTATTGTTATTGCCTAGAGCTATCGAAAATCACATAACAACCTTGCTTATATCCAAAATCAACTAATCTTTATTGGTTGTATTAAAGATAACATATAAGTTTGATCACTTAATAAGCTCGGCTCACGGTAGATACTTTTCGAATAACATGATTGATTGATTGTTACGTATGTTTTTAGTTTTTGTTTGGAATATCTATGTTATTAGTTATAGTCAACCATGCGTATTTTCTCGTAGTGAATAACAACCAAAATTTTCAAACCTATTTGTACTATTACTTTTTAATAACTAACAAAGTCATGTACAAAACTCGACCTCCTTTTGAATGTGAGATGTATGAGAGTTATTGATTGTCATCCCAATGCTATGAGTGTCATGATCGGCGTTATCAATAATGTTGAATGATGCAGACTTTTAACATGTATTTTTGTGTTTTAGTAGGTCCAACTTTAGTGTTATGAGTACGAGTAAAATGTGGTTCGTTGTTATTCTCGTTGTCAGGCTGACGTAAATGTTACCATAGCTAGAGATATAGGTTTTAAATCTTCGTTATGCAAACAATTCTAACAGAGTAAAATCAACTTTTCTAAAATAGAAAATTATTCGGTTTAAGTTTATACAACGGTAAGTACAACACCATAGATGGGTCACCTAAACAGTAAGAAACCACAATTAAAACCAATCATACTCCATAATTNCCAAGCCTTTGGAGCTTGCTTAAGACCATACAAAGCTTTCTTTAGTTTATAAACATAATCAGGTTTTGCGAAGTCAATGAATCCTGGAGGTTGTGCCACATATACCTCCTCATTGATAAAACCGTTAAGGAATGCACTCTTCACATCCATTTGGTATAACCTAAAGTCTAGGGCGCAGGCATAAGCTAAAAGGATTCTAATGGATTCTAATCTAGCTACGGGGGCATAGGTTTCTTCATAACAAAAAAAACTGTAAGGCCCAAGAGTGTTCTCTTACTTGAGCGACGAGGAAAGATGCTTTTGGGTTAAGTTATAGGTTAGCTGAGATGATTATACTTTTTGCTATAACACGTTCGGATAACACCGCCAGTATCCTTTGCTCTAAAAGGAAGGGTTTGGCGCGGAGCTTTTTGAGGCGATGAGCAGTGAGCAATGAGCTTTTTAATTTTTAGTGTTCGTTTGGCAAAGGAGCGGTAAGCTTTGCTATTTTTTAGAAATGCTCATTTTTTCCTATGCTTCTTTAAGAAGCTGTGAGCGGCTCATATCACATGGTTTCCTAGTTTTTTGGGCCCCACCACTTTTTCTTTTTCTTTTTTTTTCAAGAAAACTAAATTTTCATCCATAAAAATACAAATACAAATTACAACACGAGAAATAAACAAAGTACGAAAATAAAAAAATAAAACATTACAAAAATATGAAAATACGTCAAATTATCAATATACTAATTTTCTTCTTTTGTTATCGTTGCCAAATATGATCCATTAGATCTCGTTGAAGCTTTATGTGTACGGGTTTATCACGTAATTCTTTTGCTCTTCTCCGTTGCACTTCGCATCTCTCAAACCATTCTCGTTGTATATGTTGCTGCGGACTAACATAGATCTCGTTAAATTCACTTGTCGCATACTTTTGATCTTTCAAAATCATGTTATACAATATGATGCACGTGTACATGACTCTTCATATCTTGTTCAATGTCCAAGCTCGCGCCGGTTGTTGTACAATTCCCAACGTCCTTGTAGGACACCGAAGGCTCGTTCAGTATCTTTTCGTGCACCTTTTTATCACCTTTTAAAGAGTTCATGTTTATCGTCTAATGCCACCATAAATGATTTGACAAAAGTGGACCATTGTGGGTAAATCCCGTCCGCTAGATAATACCCTTTTTTCATACCTAACTCCGTTTACTTCAACCGGAGCAACAGAGTTTCTGTCTTCAAGAAGGTCGTCGAATAACGGAGAATTATTTAAAACAATAACATCATTATTCGCACCAGCTACCCAAAAAATGCATGCCAAATCCACAAATTGTAAGAGACAACAACTTCAAGCATTATAGTTGATTTTTTTTATCACCTACGTGAAATTGACCGTGCCATCCTTTCGAGCAGTTTTTCCAATCTCAATGCATAATATCAATGATTCCAAGTATACCCGGAAACCCATGAACCCTCTCATGAAATGCGTATATTTTTTAATGTAATTGTAGTCGGGTTTTCTTAAATACTCAGGCATGTATAAATCAATAATGCTCATAGTAAAATTATCTAGACAGTCGCGTGCACGATGTGATCCCATTTGTAAATATTAATCCAATGCATTGGGTGTTGCACCGTACGCCAATTGGCGTATGGCGGAAGTGCATTTCATAAATACACTAAAACCCAATAAACCCGTACAATTGGGTCTAACTACAAAGAAATCAAAATGCGCAGGAAGTTCATTACTTGTTTCAATACCTTTTACAATACTATTTTTAAAAATAGTTTCTTGCTCATACGATATCGGTGCCTAAACATATACTCTGGGTATTTTCGAGTATCACTAAAATAGTCGTCCCACAAACGTTCTTCAACAACTTCACGTTCATGGTATATCGCGGTACGCGTTCTTGAATTTTCACCTTGCGTTTCCAACAATTGTTGATACTGATATGCTTGCGTCATAAAGAAAATATCAGTTTCATCGTCAACGTCGGAAAAGCTAACATGTTCTTCATCGGAATTCATATTTGGTTTAAAGAATTTGTGTTGTGATAGAGAGAAAAGGGAAAATTAAAAAATAGACCGTCGCCACTCGATAATTCACTACTTGGACCTTCAGTTTCATTTATTCAAAAATAGACCGGGCGACTGGGCAACCCACCCATGCATCCGACAAGTGTCCCAAGTACATGCTAAGTGGCGGCTTATGATTGGTGGTTGTACAAGTTGCCGGTCGCCCCGGTCTATTTTTGAATAAAGTCAAAGGTTGTCTAAAAAGTGACTAAACACTTTTGCGACTGGTCTATATTTGTAAATGTCTTCCCAAAAGAAATAAAAATATATATACATTGAAAACTAGCCGTTTAATTCAAACGGTAACAAAATTTTAAAGTTTTCTCACATTTGGCATGCGTTGGTTTACTCACAATCACAATGGCGCAGGGCCTCGGTGGTGTGGTGGCGCGGGAATGGCGCACCCCAATGTTACTATACCCCTTCCATTTAGAGCATCTCAAATACAAAAACTAACAACAGTTTTTTTTCCCTATTTTAAAAAAGCTTTTTGGAAAGGTTTTTTTCAATTGCATTAAAAGCCTTTTTAAAAAGCTTTTTATAAAGGATTCATAAACTTCAAGTTATTTCTCAAAGTTTTGATCATTGGGTGTTTGGTTCGCAATATGTTTTGAAAAGAATTGTAATCTGTCAAAATAATTGTAATTTGAATGAAGAGTAAGGATCAAATGAGAAATGAAAGTAGAATGAGAAGAATGAAAAGTAACCACAGCCGCATATTTCAGATGCACCTACAAAATAAGATGCATCTCCCATGAAATTCTCCTTATTCATTTGAAATGTGTGACTACAAACATTTCTCGTTCTTCTTATTTTATTTTTTTTCTTAGTGGATCCATTCCCTTTGAATGAATTGTAGTTCAGAGAGTTGGAGTGTGTTGTAATCATAATGTGTTGGAATCGTAATTGACGTGGTATATGTTTGAAAGGATTGAAGTCTTGATGCTAGATGCTCTTGTAAAAAAAATTTAAAAATTTAATTAGTCACATGTACACCTGATAGTTAAATAAGTCAAACAACAAAACAAAACAAGTACTCCTACCTCAGATCCAAACCATCACACCACATTTCAAAACACACAAACTCCCAAACCCAAATCCCAACCGTCCATTTAAATTCGCTGCCACATCATCACCATCACTCATTTATCAACTCCTTTTAAATTCCGTGTTTCAAGTCCGAACTATTTTATTTTATTTTCCCCAATTTTATCAACTGAGCCCTAGTTTTTCAAAACCATTAAATTAACCCTCAAAATCACCTTAATTTCTGTAAGTTTTCTTCAATTGAGTAGTTAATTATCATCTCTATGCTGTTTAATTGGATTTTTTACGGTTCAATTGTGTTCATTAGGTTAACTGTGTGTTTTTTTAGGTGAAATTAGTGCGTGTTTTTGTTAAAGTTTGTATTTTTATTCACTTGTGGTTTTTAAGGTTTCTAAATTTGGTAAGTGATATGCTTAATTATTATCTGTATGTTGTTTGGTAGGATTAGTGTGTGTTTTTTTAGGTGAAATTAGTGCGTGTTTTTGTTAAAGTTTGCATTTTTATTCACTTATGGCTTTTAGGGTTTCTAAATTTGGTAAGTGATATGCTTAATTATTATCTGTATGTTGTTTGGTAGGATTAGTGTGTGTTTTTTTAGGTGAAATTAGTGCGTGTTTTTGTTAAAGTTTGCATTTTTATTCAGTTATGGCTTTTAGGGTTTCTAAATTTGGTAAGTGATATGCTTAATTATTATCTGTATGTTGTTTGGTAGGATTAGTGTGTGTTTTTTTAGGTGAAATTAGTGCGTGTTTTTGTTAAAGTTTGCATTTTTATTCAGTTATGGCTTTTAGGGTTTCTAAATTTGGTAAGTGATATGCTTAATTATTACCTGTATGTTGTTTGGTAGGATTAGTGTGTGTTTTTTTAGGTGAAATTAGTGCGTGTTTTTGTTAAAGTTTGTATTTTTATTCACTTATGGTTTTTAGGGTTTCTAAATTTGGTAAGTGATATGCTTTTATGTGTGTTAATTATTATTATCTGTATGTTGTTTGGTAGGTTAAGTGTGTGTTTTTATATGAAATTAGTGTTTGTAGATGTTGTTTTTGAGCTTCGCGTGGTGCGAAACGCGTGTAATTTAGCTAAAGGTTGCATTTTTATATAGTTTATATAACTTTTAGGGTTTATAGAAGTTTGATGTAGGTTTAACTCAGTCAGAGATTGCATTTTTTTATAGTTTATTTAGTTTTTAGGGTTTATAGAAGTTTGACGGATGCGTAGTTCAGTTAAAGTTTGTATTTTTTGTGTAGCTCATGGTTTTTAGGTTACTAAAGGTGGCAAGTTTATGTAGTTTTGTGTTTAAATTGTGGTATAAAAGATGCTAAAAGTGGTAATTTAGCTAGGGATTGCACGTTTATAGAAGTTTGACTGATGCGTGGTTCGGTTGAAGTTTGTTTTTTTTGTCTAGCTTATGGTTTTTAGGTTACTAAAAGTGAAACGTTTATGTAGTTTTGTGTTTAATTTGTGGTCATAAAAGATTCTAAAAGTGGTAATTTTGCTAGAGATTGCATTTTATGTGAAATTAGGCTAAGTGTTTGTTTTTATGTGAAATTAGTGTGTGTAGATCTTTCTCGAGCTTGATGTGCCGTGAAACACCTGTAATTTAGCTAAATGTTGCATTTTTATATAGTTTATAGAAGTTTAATGTAGGTTTAATTCAGCCAGAGATTGCATTTTTATTAAGTTTATGGTTACTAAAAGTGATACGTTTATTTAGTTTTGTGCTTAACTTGTGGTATAAAAGATGCTAAAAGTGGCAAGCTAGTAAATTTAGCTAAAGGTTTGTATTTTTTTGTTTAATTTATCTTTTTAGGGGTTATATAAGTTTACTTTTTGTGTAGTTTATGTTTTTTAGGCTTTCTAAATGTGGCAAGTTTTATGAATTTATGTTTAATATGGTTAAAAAGTGGTAAGTTGTAAGTGAATTTAGTTAACGGTTTGTATTTTTGGTTCAGTGTAGGGTTTACAGAAGTTTGATGTAATGTGTTATGTGTAATATAGTTGAATGAAGTTTCCATATTTATTTGGTTTATGGTTTTAGGATTTTTAAAAGTGGCAAGTTTTACGTATTTATGTATGTTTTTATGCTTAGTTTGGTGAAAAAGATTCTAAAACTGGTAAGTTGTTAGTGAATTTAGTTAACGGTCAGCATTTTTTGTTTAATTTATAGTTTTTAAGGCTTATAGGAGTTTGATATATTTGTAATTTTGTTATAGAATTTTAAATTAAATATTTTTATGTGTGCTGATGTGTTAATTAGGTTAAAGCTGGTGAAAAAAGTTGCTAAAAGTGGATATTTTATGTGATTTAGATACGTGTGGGTGATGATAGTGAATCTAGTTAAAGTTTCTAACTACTTTTTGCTGGTTGCGTGTTTATGGAACTATCAAACAGGGGTGTCTTTTGGAATTTCTATGTTGTATAAAAGTTTATTTTGATTGTTAAGTGTTGTTGTGATGTGATTTTGGTAAAATGGTTGTAATTGATGGAATGTGATTAATGTGTAATTCAGTTAATATATTCGTTTTTATGTAGTTTGTGGCTGTCAAGTTTCTAAAAGTGGTGATTTTTGTGTATTTATGTGTGTTATGAGCTTAAAGTGGTTAAAATTGGTAAAAAAAGATGCTAAAAGTGGTAACTTGTGTATTTTGTGTATCTAACTTTTTTTTTGGTCGTTTAGTGCTGGTGTGTGTCTGTGCGTGTGATGTAGTAATTTGTTTATAGGTGATGTCTTTTGGAGTTTATATTGTTTCATATGATGCTTTTGCTGTTGAGTGTGACACTGTTTATTATTCGATGAATAGTTATGGGGGAGGAAGATGCGACAGTGACGGAAGCTGCGGAGACAGTGACAAACGGTGCTGTCTCTCCAGATAAAGCAGCGAAAGATGTGGTTGAGAAAAAAGAGGAGAAAAAGGAGGAAGTTGACGAGATGGCTGTAGATGGAAAGGACAATGAGAAGGGAAAAAATGAAGAGGCTGAGAAGGAAGATGCTGACGTAAGCGAAAAGGTGAAAGCAGAAGAAAAGGAGGAGGTGAAAGATAATAAGGACGAAGATGACAAGAAAGAAGAACCCAAGAGCGAGGCTATGGAAGTTGATAATGATAAGGAAGTTCCTAGTGAGGAGACTGAGAATAAGGATACCGAAGCTGTTGATACGAAAAAGGAAGAAGAGAATAAGGAAGAGGAGGAGGAGGCGGTCCCAGAGGAGAAGGGATCGAAAAAACGTTCACATAAGAAAGGTGGTGGTGGTAAAAGCAACACCAAGACGAAGAAACCAGCTGAAAAAAAAGAGACCGAGAAAAAAGTGCCGGAGAAAAAGAAGGAACCCACAACTCCTGTTGCTCCTACAATTGATCGGCCTGTACGTGAGCGTAAATCTGTTGAGCGGTTGGTTGCAGTCATTGAACAAGACACTACTAAGGAATTCCATATTGGGAAGGTTGTTTTCATAATTTAGAACTTTAGGGCTGTTTTTGTGGCTTATGTATTTATTGTTCGAGTTAATTTCTTATTTTGACTTGTCGTTTATTGTTTTAATGACATGCAGGGACGTGGTACCGCTTTGAAAGATATTCCAAATGGTAAAGTCATTAAATTTACCCCTTTTATTTTTTGTTTTTCTTTCCTTGCGTCATTCATACCTTGATTTGCTATCTAAGATTCTTACAATATCATTATAATGGGATCACCTAATAAAATCGAGTTTGACTTGGTTTAGTCACTTGATTTGCTGAACTTTGATTTTGTTTCACGTCTTTTCGTTATTTCGTCACATTTAAAGGGCATGTTGTACATTTGATTAATGGGCAAACTTTTTTTTATTACACGTTTCATATGTGTCAGGAGTTAGGCACTAGAACATAGGATTATGGGCGCTGTGAATGTGAAGAAACATATGCATCTACCAGTAATATCTTATAAAGTGAATACATAGAAGCCTAAGGGGGTGTTTGATTTCGACTTAATTGACTTAATATGAAAAAAAACTGAATTAATTAAGTCATATGAAAACTGTTTGTTTGTGACTTAATAGAGAAAGATGACTGAAAGTATTAAGTGATAAAACTGAGGTTGTCTGCATTAAGACATATCTTAATTAAACATGACTTAATAAAAAAATTTAACAAACAAGCCCTAAATCTCAAAACCTGAACAGGGTCATCTATTTGTCATAGTTGCCTTCTACAGCTTTGGTGTGATAATTAACTAAATCATGTATTGTTCATTTTTTCAGTTGCATATAAGTTTTCAAAGAGGAAACTGGATGAGTCTCTAAAACTGCTCCATATGATTCTGTTTAATGGAAGGAGAGGAAAGGTAATTGAACTTCAACTCATAAATTTCTACAAATCTATGTGGTTTTTCTAGTGTTATTAATAATCTCACCATCTTTGGTCGAATGTTTATTGATGCTTAAAGTGTATCGTAATGAAGTAGACGGCTCTTATGTAGTTATTGACAAGGGAAATGGCCAAGTCAACAGGATCGTTATTAATTAGTGCTATCTTTGTTTTTTTTGAGAGTTTTATGATTAGTTTCCTTTTAGCATTTGAATGATCTTACATCTGATTCCTTATTAGGCTAGGATTAGGATTAGGGTTAGCGACTTTAGATAGGAAGTCGTTTTGGTTTTCATGCTCTTGTGGTTTAATCAATTTCAGTTTTTAAATTAAGAATCCTATATACGGTTATACCCCACTTCTGTCTGACAACACAATAGTTGTACTATGTCGGCTGTAGTCAGAATATATTTAATAGATTATAATTGTTTGAAATCCGTAAATTGTTCTGCGTCAGTTTTATGTTCATTATTTACTGCTCACAATACATTTTAGCTGGTGATGTGACAGATACTCCATATCTGTATAAAAGTACTTTGGCAGCATAATTCGTTTTTATTAAAATATTTGCTTTTATTTTCTCGGATTCTCTTGCCTACTCTGTCTACGTATACCAAATTCTTCCATGTTTTAATTTTGTTTTTCTACTGAGCTACTATAAATGTTTGATACCCGACTCTTTATGCAACTTGGAATTTCTTAAGTTAGAGGTTTTGTATTGTCTCATATCAACACTTATAGAACACTGTCAGGATTTATATGTTAAAACATTATGGTTTTTTAACATAGAATTAGAGTTTACGCGTACTGGTATAAACTGTGTTGTAAAGAGATTGTGTTATGCATAATGATTTTGTTCAAACGGGTATGACGTCATAGATGTCTAAGTTCTAACTATAACTATGCTCAAAATTGCAGGCTTCTCAGGTCAAGAGTAATATCTTGCGGTTTTCTGGTTTTGTCTGGCCTGAAAATGAGGTAAAAAGGATTCCTATTCAAACTTATGTAGTTCAGATATTATAGGATGTGTATAGCTTTTTTATAGACACAAACATGATGAATTATCTGCTCAAAAGCTAATTTGGATATTAATGCTTGTATCTTTTGTGATACATTGATGATCATTAGTATGAGTTTGAGTAATAAGTATATATGATCATTGCAGGATAAGCAAAAGCTGAAAGTGAAAGAAAAACTCGACAAGTGTGTCAAAGAGAAGCTGATAGAGTACTGCGAGCTGTTTGACTTGCCAGTCAACAAATCTACGGGGAAAAAGGTTTTGTTTAATTATTGTTTTTTTCCAGCTAAAGGCTGCTGATATAATTTATAAACTGAGTGTCATTCACGTCTTTCCTAGATGATTGATACTCCATGTCGATTTTTTTAGATTAGCAAGGGTATTTTGGTCATGTTGATGGAAGTTATAAATGTTTTCTTTCTCGAATGCATTGCTCCTGTTTATGACGTTACGTATGTTTTACAAACAGGATGACATTGTGGTAAAGCTGATAGAATTCTTGTTGACTCCTCATGCTACCACTAGTGAGTTGCTTGCAGAGAAAGATCAGGTTTGCATTTAACTGATGTTACCATTGTATTTCTTACAGTTATGATATGTCTCATATATTCGATGTTATCCAGTCGAGCAAAGGAAAAAAACGTCCCAGCTCAAGCAAGAAAAGCACATCATCCTCTGGTGCTACACCTTCTAAAAGCTCATCCAAGGTACCTCCCCATTGCGAACAGATAGTAAATTTGAACGGGTCAAATAAATATTTTAAGCTTAAAAGGAACTGGTGTAATGAGTCGGATGGGTCAAATGCGTCAAACGAGCTAAATTTTGCCCCAAGTTTACATAACTCCTTAAATTGTGTTAATCTAGAGAATTTGATTACCGTTGTTGTAATTATATTGTTTTGCTGCATATATTATGCATTTTGTAAATTGTTAAAAATATAAAGAAAATGGCCAAAAAGTTTGATCGGGTTAAAATTTGCCCGTTACCCAACCCCAACATAAATTGTTTTCTTTAAATCATATCATATTTAATGTAGTAATATGTTTATTTCAGAAGCAGAAAACTAAAAGTACATCTGAAGAGAAGAAGAAGAGTACACCCGAAACAGACGAGTCATCAGATGAAGAACAAGAGGATGACGAGGAAAAAGAAACTGAAGAACATGAAGATACAAACGGTGCTCCAGAAAACTCAGAGGATGAAAAATCTGAAAATGCCGCTAGTGAAGAAGAGCATGTGTCTGAACCTGAACCTGAACCCGAGTCAGAAGAAGAAAAGAGTAAGAAGCGTAAGAGAGTTCCGAGCAAGTCTTCTTCAAAAAAGGAATCGGCTGTGAAACCTAAAGCAAAGAAAGTAGCTACCCCTAAAAAGACTAGCTCATCTCAAAAGAAGACACCGTCAGCAACCAAATCATCTACTAGTGGTTCGAAAGTGAAAGAAGAAAGTGATACTGGTCCCAAAACGTTCTCAAGGAAGAAGAAAGATGTGGCTGAAGAGAAGCCTGCTGTGACTCCAAAGAAATATGCAGCTAAAGAGAAATCTGGTACTGTCTTGTTACTCTAATTTCCTTTTCCGCAATAGTTAAAGCCTTAGAGGTGTCGAAATGGACAGGGGTGGGTTGTATATTCGGTTTGGGTCATAATAGGAAGTTTTTAATGCAAGTCGCTCATGGTTTTCTTGTCGTAATTTTGAGAAGTGGAAACTCTAATCTGGTTGATTCAGTGTGGGGTTGTATTATGTTATAGGTTCCATGCCAAATTGTTTGATTTGTTTTTTACTCGAAACAAATATTATGCCTATGTCGTTTATATAAAAATATAAGGGCTCGGAATATTTCAGGCATTTTGAAATACAGTTTGAGCTCATTTCCATCATAGCTTAAATTCTACAGTTGACCATTTGCCGACCAGAAAGAAAGCATGACCAAGATAAACCCATTTATGATTAAATAGGTCAAAATTGCCCCTTTCACAATACGTTTCGCTTTTTGTTCAACTAGACAGTTACAATAGGGGTTGTTTTGCTTAATCCTGAAAGGAAACAAATATACTGATTCTTTCAACCCTGATGACAACAAAGGGAAAAAGACCGTGAAAGAGAAGTCTAAATCTGAAAAACAGAAGCTAAGTGACGATGACCTCAGAAAGGCAATATGTGAGATCCTCAAAGAAGTTGACTTCAATACGGTGAGAATCTTGTATAATTATATGTGTTCATAATTATCCAACACCCTCCTTTTTCAGCAGTTTGTTAATTAATGCTTTTTGCAATACTTTCTCTGTTTTGTAGGCAACCTTTACTGATATTCTCAAGCAGCTTAGTAAGCACCCTCATTCCGTATTTGTCAATACTTTTCAATGGTTGCTATGTTTTATTTTCTATGGGTCAACCAGCTAAAGTAAAATAAGAAAAGATTTGAAAGTGAACAAGTCAAACGGGTCAAAAGTTGCCCAAAATGTACTTTTAATGCAACAATCTTCCGTTGTGCTCTTCTGTTATTGAGAAACTAGTTCGTTAAATAAGCGTTTTTGGTCAACCTTTGACCCTTTACCCAACACACCAATTTTGCTGCCTATAGTCATCAGTGTTGGGCTTCACTTGTATTATAACATACCCTTTCTGTAATCTTGTTTCAGCCAAGCGATTCGATACTGATTTGACATCAAGAAAGGCGTCAATAAAGTTGATGATCCAGGAAGAGCTGACCAAACTTGCTGATGAAGCAGACGAGGAAGACGAAGAGGAACCTGAGAAGACCGACAAAAAAGCGTCTGGGGTGAAAGCTTAAGCGTCCTGCAGAAGTGCAAATGATCCTTTTTCATCTTGTCAAGTTGTCGTTTTGTTGTTGCTTTTGATGTAAGAATGTAACTTAATGTTAGTTAATTGGAGTAGCGTGTAGAGGGGGTAGAAGAAGGTTAGATGTGCAGTGGTAATGCTGCTTGTTATGCATCATACATGACACGAGCGTATAAATTATAGGGTAAATTGTCTCCCTGTTGTTTGTTTTCATTATCTGACCCATTGATGGTTTAAATATTTAGACTCAGATGCTTGTGTTTTGTATGTTAATAATTTAAAGCCAAGGGCTTAATTTTCGTGCAGCGCTGTGCAGATGATCATTAATTCATTGTGTAGGAGTATCGATGCTCATCCTAGTAAGGCTGCCTTACTAAGTCTGAGTGGTCCGCAACAATTACATACTACAAATTGCTTCCACATGCATCTCGGTGTAGTTTACTGTAAGATTAGGATAATGAGTGCTTTTCACACATTCATATCATTGCGCACAATGATAATTTGATCAGAAATAAAAAGTAAAAACTGATTATATTCACGTGTTATATCCCTAAGTTTATCGCCTCATGCAACGAGTACTTGTGTGCTTTGATTGGGACTTAAATAAAGATTATCACGTTGCCTTTGTTCGGACAATGAAGTATTTTCTGTAAACCCCGACATGGTTTACCAGGCTCAATCCAAACCTAAACAAGAAAAGAGTATGCCATACATGTACAAGAGACTCCTGTAAATTTTCCGCCACAATGTTGGTATGGCAAGCACACAATGAGAACTTACTCGTTACAAAGATGATTACTAAGGATAACTTACTACGAGGCTCAATCCAAACCTAAACAAGAAAAGAGTAGGCCATACATGTACAAGAGACTCCTCTTGTAAATTTTCCGCCACAATGTTGGTATGGCAAGCACACAATGAGAACTTACTCGTTACAAAGATGATTACTAAGGATAACTTACTCGTTTCAAAGATGATTACTAAGAGGTATGCTACATCCACATAAAATCCCCACAAAAAACTCCCACTCACTGACGTGTCATCGGGTGATTGGTTTTTAGTGGGTTGTGGATCTCACAAAAAACCAATCACCCGCTCACACGTCAGCGAGTGAGAATTTTTTATGGGAATTTTATGTGGATGTAGCAAAATTCGATTACGGATAAGTATGAGTTAGGATCAAATGAGAAGTAATCTTTAAATGAGAAGAATAAGAAGTAACTATAACCGCATATGTAGATGCATCCCTATCATCTTAGATGCATCATAACGTGTTTTTTTTTTTTAATTAAACGCATATAAGTATATTAGATGCATTTTATGATTTCTCTTTAATTTTCTTCCTAATGTGATGAAATCATAAAAATCATTTTGCATTATTTTCACTTCAAAATAACTTTCAAAACTCAAGGGGTGCATTAAATGAATAGACATATATCTAATTCAAGTCGTTTAATCTCAAATCACTTCTCACAACTTCTTATATTAATTTACTTTTTACTGGACCTCTTCCATTAAATAGTTTCAAATTACTTTAAGAACATTAAAAATTTCAGAGCAGAGTGCACATGAACGTGACCTACCATAAACTAGAATCACCGACAGGGGTGTTCACAATTCAGATAATATTCACAGCAACCGAATCGAAATAACCGAACCAAATTTATAACAGAATGAAAATTGTTAAAAATGAACCGAACCTGATTAGATAATCAGTATTCGGCTCAGTAATGGATTTAGCAAAGTGATAACACCGAACCAAAAACTGAATTAATATATCTATATAATTAGTATAAATGAAATATTTTTTCTTAGTATAAATGAAATATTTTTTTGAAGTATTTTTCTTTCTAAAAATCTATATAATTAAAATTTAAAAACTATAAATTATAATTTTCGGGTCAACCCGAAAACAGAACCAAATTCAAAGTTGGTTTTTGGTTCGGTTAAGTACAATTTGCATTATGTTCGATTTGTTTTCGATTTTACGAAAAAAAATTTAACTGAACCAACTGTAACGAATAAAATCACCGATTGCTATCCAAATCCAGACAATACAAATCCATCACCAAAATTCGAGATATCAAGAAAGTAAACTCGTGACACAAGTTGCATTGTATATGCTATAATTACGAATCAACACCGGCTTGAAAGCTCATAAATGTAACATGGTAATCAAAATTACTTCTTTTGTTGTATTTATTTTATTAATTTTTTTAGAATGACAATAATCAGTATTACTAGTCCAACATGATATTATTAGCGCATAATATAATATTAGACCCAAAAACTTGATAGGGTATAGATATTAGTAACCTAAGCCTACTAAATACTCCCTCCGTCCCAAATTTATTGTCCAGTGTTGACTTTTTTAGTCTTTCTCCTTCAACTTTAACCTTATATATTTGTGTGGGTGTTATATAATATTTGATGCAAAATATATAAATGGATTGGGTTTTAAGTCTACTTTTCAATGGTATAATTTCTCATCAAGTATTATATAATAAAAAATATATATTTGTGGTCAAAGTTAAACCACTTTGACTTTGAAAATTCAAAGTGGACAATAATTTTGGGACGGAGGGAGTATACGTCAAGACCCATTATCAACACTAAAGTCACAATGACTTGGAGAAGTCTCTCAGGCCGCATTCACACACACGCAGTCATGCAACAGTCACCCAACAGTTAGGATATGACACTTGACACGTGACAATAAGAGAGACATGACCACAATATTGTTTGTACAAGGCAAAGGATGGAATGACACATGTCATCCTTGTCTGCCAACGTGTGACTTGCTCACAACCGTTGATCCATCACATGAGATCTTTCCAAAACAGGGGTTTACCTTCTTCTTCATACATTTCACAAACTTATTCAAACACAATCAATGCACACACTAGGTTTGTTTAAGTGTTATCCTAACTTTAGATATTCATTTTTATCTCGTGGTCCATTCCTAACGGGAAACCAAAAATATAGCCATCCCAATCACTCTTAATCACATTTTAAATACCATATGCAAACAAAGTGTTTTGTAGTAAACATTTATTTATTTTTATTTTTTTATTATTATTTTTTATTTGATAAAGACATAGTATAACTTTATGAAATTGTATTGGGATATGTTATATGTGTTAATGTTAAAGAGTACTTGTTGGCGAAGGTTTTGTTAAATGCTAAAAATGTTGTATGTGTTTTTGTTAAGATTTTATTTCTTTTGTTGTTATTTTCTTTGTACGAGAAATGTTTTAAAATTACATACAAAAAGTGATTTATGCCTTTTGTATCATGTATAGAATTTATCTTTGGCAACATAAGTTGGACAACATTTGGTTGATTTTTCACATCGGTTGCAGATGTTTGCGGAACTGCAAATGCTAACTGAATGCTCCAAGCAACTGAATGCTGATAAGTGGGCAATTGTAGACGTTTCTATTGACAACGTAGAAAAAAACATTGATGCATCTCTTGCTAGATGTAGAAAACGTCCATCTGGCTGCATCATAGAGGACAAATCTAAACATCACATTCTTCTCTAGATTTAACTTTTTTACATTTTGGAACTTCACCTAAAGTAATTTTTCTTTTTTCTTTTTTAGTTTTTTTGTATAACCATGGTTTCCGACATGTTGGCCAATTAATCCACAGGTTTTAAACCAGCACCGCACAAACATAAACTTGATAAAACTCTTCCTTTTCAGGAGTCCAACAATATATAAACATATAAACAAGGCAGTCATAATAATCGATCTTTTCATGTTTAAACAAGTTGGTGTCACTATGGTAAGATATAATTGTTATCGAGCATTCACTCATGAGACACTATATGCAAAAAAATTATATACGGCCGGTGACGCTCTTATAAAAGAGAGTTGCCACACAATCTAAACTAGAGGGTACTATAACAAGTACATAGTATAAACTACATCACACAATCAAAATAAAGGATTAGCTGCTTTGTAACAGATCGAGCATTCTCATGGATTTATGTAGAGAAACATGAACTGTAAATCAGCAGACAAAATTTAACAACTCAACACCTACATATAGAATTCAGTAGTAGGCAACTTGATTCTTCCCATTCCTTTGCGCTTTTTTCCTTTTATTGAAAAACTGCAACTAAACCGCTTTCTTCATCCGTACCTCAGCGCGCTCGTTTTTTTTTACCATCCCCATGCATATCCCTACTATCATCACTATCATCTTGTCTTCTTTTTGGGTCAAAATTTCCACCTTCTCACACAAGACAGAGGATTGAAGACCTGTATAGGCGGCGTGAGAGATGAAGCAGGCGGTAGCTGTTGTTATTATTATTGGCGTGGTGGCGGGTGTGATCGAAATTTCTTTCATTATTGGCCTCATCCACTAAATCCTTCAATATTCGACATTTCTCTTTGTCATGGGTACCAAAGTTGACGACATCAAGAGATATACCCCAATAATATAACCTGCCTCCAAGGTCTAAAGCATCACCTACGTAATATTCATGGACATTNATTAATCCACAGGTTTTAAACCAGCACCGCACAAACATAAACTTGATAAAACTCTTCCTTTTCAGGAGTCCAACAATATATAAACATATAAACAAGGCAGTCATATTAATCGATCTTTTCATGTTTAAACAAGTTGGTGTCACTCTGGTAATTGTTATCGAGCATTCACTCATGAGACACTATATGCAAAAAAATTATATACGGCCGGTGACGCTCTTATAAAAGAGAGTTGCCACACAATCTAAACTAGAGGGTACTATAACAAGTACATAGTATAAACTACATCACGCAATCAAAATAAAGGATTAGCTGCTTTGTAACAGATCGAGCATTCTCATGGATTTATGTAGAAAAACATGAACTGTAAATCAGCAGACAAAATTTAACAACTCAACACCTACATATAGAATTCAGTAGTAGGCAACTTGATTCTTCCCATTTGTTTACGCTTTTTTCCTTTCATTGAAAAACTGCAACTAAACGGCTTTCTTCATCCCTACCTCAGCTCGTTTTTTACCATCCCCATGCATATCATCACTATCATCTCGTCTTCTTTTTCGGTCAAAATTTCCACCTTCTCCCACAAGAAAGAGGATTGAAGACCTGTATAGGCGGTGTGAGAGATGAAGCAGGCGGCAGCTGTTGTTGCTATTATTATTGACGTGGTGGCAGGTGTGATCGCCATTTCTATCATCATTGGCATCTTCATCGACATACCCTCCAGCAAACACAAGTATCCTCTTAAGCGGGCCTTTGTTTTTGTGTTCTATTGTTAAATTGAAGCAACGAAACGGGGCAAGATGCATCGCAGTTTTTAAGTCTGTATAACCGCCAACTAGTGTGAAACCACAAACGCCATTCATGAGATCTTTGAAAGATCTCGAGCAGGTTCAACCGTACACTACCAAAACCAGTCTGACCCGTTGCAAATATGCCCACATGATTATCCGGATGGGACCGGAGTTTCTTTTTACAATAGAGTTCAATAGCATCAGCCTGTTCCAAAAACCTATGTGATTGGTTGTGGCACATCCATTGTGAAGTGTCCATAAAAATCCAAGTAACCTGCAAAATTTCAAATCTAGAATTTTAAATACATTCGGTTTATCGAATTAGATATGTAGTTCACATCACAAACATGGCATAGTATTCAGGCAAATATTATTAGTATTTGATGATCGGAGTCGCGTACGTAATGAAAATCAGAAAATCATGTAAATGGTTAGTTGGTCACTGGAATAATAAGCTGAGTTAGGAATTTTGTCTTAAAAACTAAGTAACATCATAGCTTATATATAGTGACTTAATTATACATAATAAAGGACTACGTACGCATCGATCATTATTTGATTGGGGGGTTGCAGCATATATACTACTTGTTTAACTCTTTTTGATACGTGTTAATTAAATTACTACAATAGATATAAGCCTGTTGTAAATATTCAATTGAAATAGTAGCAAAAAATCATATTATTACATGCATGCAATAATCAATGAAATTCCTAAGTCAGATATATAACCCTAAACGTACAAATCAAAACACATGCAATTACAGAATGAATTTACTAGAGTCAAATTAACCAAAAAAATTTACATACCTCGGCGCATGGACGGACTCACATGGGAGCCGGGTGTGGCACGGGTCACACCCAATTTTAGGTCACGAAGTGTAAATTTTTTTATAAAATGTGTCTTTTCTAGGCTCGTGAACACCCAATTTTACTTAATAAATTCTTTATCGGGCAAATTTAGTACTAGTGGTCATTTAGAAAAAAGAAAAGTGCAACACCCTCTCAAAAATCCTGGGTCCGCCTCGGCGGCCACCATTGTATGTTATTGATGATCTATGGATCGGTTGGGAGGATTTATTTGCTAATATAATGGAATTCGTAATATGAGTCGGTCTTTGATTGGGCTAATTAATTATGTGGGCTCAAACACGGTGTCCAATTAGGTTTTTTATCGTGTATTTCCTTGCGAAAGACATACTTCTGGAAGAAAAGTGTTCCAGAGAAAGTTAGCCAATTTCTATCTTCATTTTGTTAGTGTTCTCTTAATTTTCAATTATTAGACATTAGTGAAATGAGTTAACTTATGATTATAAAAAATTACAAATTCTAAAATTAAATAAAGCTAATTAAATGAATAAATATATAAATAAAAAATAATTTAATATGTTGAACAAACAACCTCTTAAGTTAATTATGCTTTCTTGCTATGAGCTACCATGAACCCACGTATGACTCTCGCGGGTTCAGCATACAAACAGGAAAAGAAGCTAAGCCGTACTTGATGCGTAAATGCAACAACCAGATGATGCATGCTGTAAGAGCAACACTTCAACTAAATAATGCAGCCAAACATGACTTATTTGTAGATAATAAAACTGGTTAAACAATGGGTCTTTGGTTTCAAGTTGCTATGATGAGAAGGAAATGTTCGACCATATATGCAGGCACGAGACCGATTACATCTGTCAGAATAATCACTTCATGGATGGATGTATGAGATACTGCAAATTATCAAAAGAAAAAGAAAGGCTAGCATGTTAAAATATACCCAAGAGTCAAATTGTTGCTGATGTATAACGTAACTATTCTTTTGTTAATATTACATTGAACTATATCATCATGTTTGTCCCACAATATTTCTCTGATTGAATCAGCAAAGTGATCCATTTATTAACTTTCTCGGCCTCGAGTGTTTTACATGGCGTTTGAGAGTGATTATTCGAGTTTGAAGTGTTGATACAAAACATAGCAGGTTTGCCATACCATACAAACTGATAGTAGTTTATATACCATACAATTGACCCTTTTCAAAAAAATTCATGGTTTGCTTATCGTGTAAGGTATTATTGAACCATCGTTGAGTGTAGCATAATATTTCACATTAAGCAAACTTCAAACTTTCGGTATTGCGCGGGAAATTATACCGTTACAAAAAACGAACCAATCCCGGTACCAGAAAAGTGTTTCAGTACGGTACTTGGTAGACAAAAACATACCGTGCTCATCCCCACAAAATGGACATGTCGCTATGACATTAACGCATAGTGCATCACACTAAACACAATGGCACCTTACAGTACTCCCAAGATAAACTGATCTGAACAATGTTGACTAAATGAACCAACTTGATTTCAAAAATAAGATGCTGTAAAAGACATAAATTAAACAAGCCTGCTAATTGGAAAACTCAGAAACTTCTATACATCATATGAAACAAAGGGCAACATGCTGCAGCCATAATTAAAGATCAGATTTGCATATAGGAGTGATCCCCAAAAGATCAAAGCATTTCCTCATTACCACTTCTGTTGCCTTACACAACAATAAGTTGCTCGTCTCCTCAGTAGACCCAACAACCTGTCAAAACATTCAAAGTTGGGTTAAGATAAACTTTGGTTTAAGATAAGCAGGGATATATGTAAGTAAATATACCTGGCACACAGAAGAGTTTAAACTGTTAAACCTCTTGCATAAATCATAAAGGTATTCACAAAGGATATGTGGCGTAAGAATTGTGCAAGCCTCTCCGACAACCTAAAAAAGGAAAGTTATATTATTAATGGAATAAAATAGTTTAAATTTAAAAAAAAAAAAAAAAAAAAAAAAAAAAAGGAACTTAGAAAGAAAAGTTTTGTCAATTCATTCAAAACTTGATTTGACAAACTTCGATATTCTGTTGATAAACATTACGATGCCATTTTAACAGTTTGGCGTCTTTATAACAATTCTTGAGTTGGAATGTCAAGATTTCATTTGTATTCATAATTTACTTTCGAGCGGTTAGAGCGTACGGGAAATTTAACCAATCCTTATCTTACCTCAGTAAAGCGAAGTAAATGTAATCCCAACTCACGTTCATCATCGTTCTTCAGTATTAACTCATCACTATCAGGCTGCCACAAACAATTATAATGTCTTTTTAATATACAAAATCGGCCTTTTCACCTTCGACTGCCTTACAAACACATGCTAGCAAACTTGTTTTTCATAAATTCACACTAAAATTAACTCTAATTTTTTTAGATGTACCGGATCATAACCCTAAGCAAGTTTTACATATATAGTGTCCGTGTCTGTGTTTGTGTAATTGTGTGTGTGTATGAAATAACATTAAAATGAAAAGAAATTCTTACCGTTAACTCCTTGATGTCTTTACTGGAATTTCTGATAATTGAACATATTCGAACATGCGTAAGCTGTAGATATACAGCAGTATTTCCCTATTTGTCAATGAATGTGAGCAAATAAGAAACGAGATCGATGTAAAGTTTTACTATCAATGGAAAACTACAATGGAAGATCATAAAAAATACCTTTTCGTTTAGCATCTGATCAAAATTAAATGTATATTTAGTCAATCTGTTGTTCTTCACGTCAGCATACCTGTTAAGAACACAAGCATAGAATATGATTATATGAATAAGCACGAAACTTGAACAAAAAGTAAAGTATATGTTAAAGTTGTTTATCTACATCTCTATTTGGAAATGAAAACTTGATTACAGCAAGATCTCCGGAAATTAAAATTTACCACTCTACTCATATTATTGGTACTGATAGCATAAGTACAATACTCGTATTATTATTAAAGCATGAGAATCTTACTTAACAGCACCATATCCGAGTGCTTCAGCAGCATGCTCAAGCTCTTCAGCAGTCCACTCATCAGTCATGCCTGCTAAAAAAATGCAGATGTAGTCACTTAACTAAAATCGAAACACGTCAAATGGGTTGAAAGCCATAATGAATATATCTGGTATACCTTGTCTCGCAAGGAGCACTCTACAGCGACTTTTAGCTTCGTCAAGCAAATTAACCAAGTTAATCACTTTAGTACTAAAAGTTTGGAATCTCTCAAAATCATCACCTTGAATAAGACCAAATCCTACATGACTTAAAGGGCATTTAGAATGATCATTCCCGATCCACCCTGCACGTTTAGCAGCCTGAGGGGATTGTTGAGCTCAATAAGTATTCGATTTGATTTCTTGATCGTTTTTTGAAGATGTTATCAGTTATACTTTATAAAATTTACTCACATTGATGCACATTTCAGTATAGTCTCGTTGCCCTACATCAGTCACATGCAGTATCCAGTCTGCTTTTTCCACATTAAGTGCATGCCTGCATATTCAGACAGTAGCCTTTTTTTGAGCTTTTTCGCCATTAATTGAAATATGTTTGGACTTTGGACAAAATCAGCATTTAAAGCAAGTAAACTAACCACAAAGCTGTAAGATCCACAAGAGGTAATTTTCGTCCTTCAATAATTACCGCCTCATCCCCTTCACTTACTATAGTCAAACCCGTTTCCTTCAATGAATCTCGGGTCTTGCTAATAAGGGGATCATAAAAGCTTTTACCCTGAAAATAAATGGAATGAAAATTAAGAGGTATATTCCTATTTTATATCAAAACGGGAAAACATGACACCTCTTCTTTCACGTTGACCCCAAGACGCTGATATACCTCAAAATAAGAACAGGCTAAAATGTAACTTAATATACATGTGGATGCAGGTAAAATACGATTTAATTTAACAAATTCAAATAGCAACTTAGCAAGACCAGTTGCATGTACCTTGATCTCCAGATGATCCCCATCATGAATTCTTTTTCGGAGCACAACAACTCCAGAATACTCGAGCATAAGACTTAACGTTTCTCCAATAAAAGTGGACCGTAAATGACCCATATGCATTTCCTCGGCTATATTTCGTGACAAAAAGTATGTATTTGCTTTTTTCACAGAAAGTTTTGGTGCCCACGTGTCTATACCATCCGTTAGCATCTTATGAATACACTGCAAGAAAGAAAAGAAAAGTGGCGATACTTAAGCAGACAAGATTTGTAATGCGTGTTTTAACACAGTTGGAAAAGAAATGAAAATTAAATTACCTTAGCTATCCATTTCCTAGATAACTTGATCTTTACAAAACCAGGACCACATACGACACATCTTTCCATCATCTCCTTATACTCAGAACACATGATATCCTTGACGGCCTATATATAAGAATTAAGAGTAAAAAACCTACGCAGTATATTCAAAATCAATGGCATTTCACTCAGAAAAAAATTATATTACCAATCCAGCATGCTTTGGTCCTTTATACACATGGGTGTCCTTTATTTTAGGCCATATGTGCAAGACGCTGGAGCTATTACCAAATGTAAATTTCTGAATTAGTACTCATCATTCAGAAAACAAAGAATGCATATATACGGAAGAAAGTAAAAGTGCACAAGTATGAGAAAGAACATATATACCATAAATAATCACCACTGTCCTCTTTGGTGCAAGTAGAAATACTACAAGACACTGTTTCTTGATGATCACCACCGAAAGTACGTTCCAGTGAGGTGTTAAATACCTTTTCAATTTCTTCTTGAAGGCTCCATCTATTACGTTCCTGTATTACAATACAAAAGCATCTTCTTAACTGTTAGTTTTCTATATATTAAGCTTCTGAATCTGAAGTACACGTTAATAGACTTACATCAGGATCTGCCATGGTTGATGTAGACTCGGCATCAAATTTTCTTCTTTCCATCTAGTTTGGCAGTAACAAATATAATGTAGATTAGAACGAGGAAGGAATAGCAAGAACTTGGAACAAAAATAATATGTACACACTACACAAAATCAATTGCATTTCTCATTTTCATAAATTTATTCAATCTGACCTACCTGTACAAGAATAAAACATATGGAGCCTAAACTAAACGATTTGAAGTGACAGAGTGATATCTAAAATCGCAATTTAAACACACAGACAACATGGAAGGAGCTGGAGATTACCAGACGACTGACGGATGAGTTTGAGGAACAGGCCAGAGGCGAGGAAGGGATTTTTGGTTCTTCAAATGGCAGCTTCCAGTCCACTTTGAGTTTTAAAGAGCAATCATTACCAAAAATAGAACCATCAGAGCTATTTCCATCACGTGGCACATGGAATTCGTAGGTGCCCGACAAAAGTTTAACCCTGTAGGTGTTGTCAAACAATTCTGCCTTAATTATGAGGGAGAATTTGGCTGGTACAGCAAGCCTAGATCGCATCAGGTTTAGTTTGCCAGGCTTAACACAAGCATCGATCACATCAGGTTCAGATTGAAAGAGCGTTGCATAGTAAAAATCAGCAGGCTCGTCATAATTAAAGCCTTTGCCATAATAAGCTTCTACCCTTCCTCGAACTTTTGTTTCCTTAGAAGGTGGAGCAAAGTATACTTCTACATCTGCGTCTACTGCATACTTTAATGTGACGTAACACAGCTCTAGAGAACCATTTTTACCTTTTAATTTACAAGAACCAGAACCCCGCCATTGGGTTTGTCTGACAAGGTTATAAATGCATGGTCATCGCAAACGTGAAACGCTTCATCCTCAATGTATTTCACAGCCTGCTTCTTCTTCCCAGTAGTTGGAAGCCTAGAAATAGATTTTATGTTATCACCTAACTGTTCTAACAAGTCAGCCTTAAAACGAGCCCACTTCTCTGCAGATTCACGATCAACATAATCATCATTAGCAGCAGCCGCAGCAGCAGCGATCTTGAGATTCTTCACTTTTGTTTCATCATCAGTATATTCCTCCACATCATCGACCTTGTCAGTGGTAATATAGAGTTTGGAAGCCATCTGAATGACGGAGTTAGAGGAGACGGGAAGCGAACAGCAACGGATATCGTGTAGATATTGATGACCCACTATGGTGACGTGTAGGGGATTACTGAATTCACGGTTGAATATATCGAAAAAACCATTCTTTTGTAAAAACGGATCTGGTGAGAAACCACCAACTGCTGCCTGAATAGTCCCAAAGAGCAGATGGCGTTTAATAGTCTTGTCATAGATAAGAAAAGCGTTACACAAATCAAACCGAAAGGGCGGGCCTTCACCAAAAATGGCCATCCTATGAACAAAAACAAACCAGCCAACTATAAGCTTAGCTACGACACTGATAATTTGAGTTTAGTAATTCTTGCCTACAAGAAACAATTGTTGTACGGTTTCAGATTACAAACTCACTACTTAGATTAGACTTTAGAGCAAAACATAAATTCGCATAACGATCAGTTCTGCACCATTCATTTTATCATATAAATGAAATACCTACTTTCACCCTCTTTTTTCAAAAATAAATATCCGTTATGTGAAACTAATTATGCCATCACGACGAAAATTAAATTGTAGTAGTGTTTTGAAAATATATATAAAGTAAACTCACGTACAGTTGTTCATCGGTTAGATCTGAAGAGGGTGTTAATTTCTGTTTTTTGATTTCCGTCTCCTCGTTTTCTTCTTTTTCTATCAGAAGATGTTTTTGAGGGTTTTCATCAGTGGTTGTTGTTGTTGTCATATTCCTGCGTGAATAAATAACAATCAAAACGAAAGTCATCAAATATCCTGCTTATCTAATTAAAGAATCTATTAGACAGACAAATCAATAGAACACAGAGTTGTATCAAGTAATAAAACGTAATAAAATAGTAACATCCATCCATCTTTGTAAAAACAAAATCCAAATACTTGTCTTCTAGATAGGTTTACTTTACATCATCACACCATACATCTCTACATGACTCATCAATTAGACTACATGTTACAAAGATTAATAACAAAACGGCTTAAATAACACCAAAATGTCTCCGCCTTAAAGGTATAGTCAAAATCTAAACACTTGTCTAGTAACCTTAACAGTATACAAAAAGCAAGCTGAAAACTGAGAAATGAATGGCATAACTAAAAACATGCCCTAAAACCATGTGGCAATATAGTTTACAAGATTGTGAAGAAGTTGGTCCCTAACTCCCTATGTTGCAACCAACGAGATGCTGACACGTCAGCTTAGACATGTTTTTAGTAATCTCATTCTCAATCATTTCTCTTAAAAAATATGATACATTCACACTTTATTTGACCAATCACGACAGCTTAAACATATTGTAAACATACAAAATCCGACAGGCCTTAAAGATATAGTCAAAATCTAAACAGAATATAAAGTTGTCCGCAAATTACTACTTACTAGCAACCTTTGGGATTGCTTATTTCTTCCGCTGGAAAGCAAGTAATTTTGGAACTAGTGTTTGAATTTGTTTATTTTGTAAAAAAGGCAAAAATATTTGTAATAATTTGATAGAAGTTTTCAATAAAATTCATTTATAAAAAGACTTAAGGAAGTGTAAAAAGCAATTTGAATTTTATAATATCAAATAAACAATACTGTAGAAAATAAGCTAAGCAATCCCAAACACCCTCTTAACACTATCCAAATAGCAAGCGGCATACAAAAAACTAGACCTCGTAATCTAGACCCAAATGGGTTCACTTACTTAGAAAACCGTTGGACCCAACATACTTCTTCAGCAAATTTAGAAGTCACCCAAGTAGACGTATAAAAAGCAGGGGCGGATACAAATTTTTTTTCCCGAGAATAAAGTAACGAAAAATAAACTAAAATGTACGATTTCACTATGAATTTTAAATGAATTAAGAAGACATATATTTGTGTGACACGTGACCAGGTTCATTTTCGGAGAAATCATGATTTTTAACAAAAATTTACACTAGGTGGCAAACATCCGTTAGGCTAAATAAGATGACCCAACTAAGGGGGTGTTTAGATTAGCTTATTTTATGGGCATGTCTTGTTCTTCATCAAAACTGACATGTCTTGTTCTTCATCTGCATCGGTTGCTGTCATCTTTCTTTCTTATGAAAATCAAACAATTCCTTAAAACTCAATAGAGTAATTTTATTTTTTATTTTATTTTGGGTATCTTTTTAGTTCTTCAAAAGCAAATGTCCCCCACCTGCTTTTTTCTATCAAACCCAATGGGCTGGCCCAGTCCGCCACAAAAACTCACGTGCGTTTTTCTTTAAGGCGTGTCTAAAATTCGGCTTTCAATTTTCTGTTCGGTTATTGTTTTTGCAAAATAAAAACCGAACCAAACTGATAATCAAATTCATATATAAATATATTTTTTATATATTTATATTTAAAAAACATTAAAACTCTTAAATATAATATTTTTTTTAAGCTTGAAATTTTTTTACGTAAAAAATCAACATAATTAAATAACTAATTATTTAAAATTATGTAATTCGGTCGATTACCCTGAAAAGTGTTAACCGAACTAATCGAACCGAACATCTTGATAACCGAACTTATGAACACCTTGTTTTAAAAAAATGTTTGATAAGTTAGTTATAACTTTAAGACTTAGGATCAAATGAGAAGAAACTTTAAAATGAGAAGGATGAGAAATACCTATAAATACACATTAGAGATGCGTCGACTTGAATTTGATGCATCCCTAATCTTTTAGATGCACCATAACATATTTTCTAGCTAAAAATTAGATGCATATACATATATTAGATGCATTTCATCAAATTAGACGAATCCTATGTATTTTTCGTCCTCTGCGGGTCAAATTTGTTGTTAGTACTACTATGCATCGTTTTCACTTCAAAATCACTTTCGAAATTAAGTAGGATGCATCTATATGAATAGAGATGCATCTAATTCAAGTCGATGCATCTCAAATATGTGGTTATAGTTATTTCTCATTCTTCTCATTTTAAGTTTTCTTCTCACTGGATAACCATAAAAATCATATTCATTGTTATGTTTAGTTGCGTGATTTTGTTTAATCCTACTTAGACATTCTTTTAACGGGAAATTTCTTTCGATGTTCTTTTTTGTGTGGTCGTCTGTTACACGGATGCTTTTCACAATTTCACCAGTCCTTTTCAAGCACAAGTTTAACTCGGTTTGATTATCTTAAGAGTTGGAACGTATTCATAAATAACATTTGTTAACTTGGGGTGCTTTTCATATACACTAGGCCAACTAAATTTCAAGACTTACCCATTTAATCTACAAAAATATCAAATTTGTCTCATAAAAATATTAAAGTGCATGCTTCAACTCTTTTTAGATTAACTTCTTAACTAAATCTATATACTATATAAAATAAAATAAAGTTTTTTAAAAGTCCTTTAAGCGCGGAGCATTAAAAATCCGTTTAATGCGGTGATGTGGAATTCCAAAATTAGAGAACATGGTACAACTCTATTAAGCACTCTTTTTCTAATAAATAAACTTCCTACGCTCATTAAATGAGATGGACAAAGTCAACCAATTCCATAACACTCTCATCTTCGGTTTCATAATCATCTTCCTCCTCAAGATTCTTAATTTTGTAAAGTATTAATAACACATCAATCACTTCCTCCCTATGTTTCAATTAATCAACGCTCCGCTATTTGGTTGTGATTTGGTTTTGAGGATGAAAATCAATCAATCACTTCCTCCTTACGTTTCGCTCCAGTTTTTAACAAGAGGAGCGTCCTGTAGATTTATATAAATTTAATTAAAAAAGCGGTACGCTCCTTCTTCAGTTATATTTGTAATATCGATGTCATTTGTTTGATTCTTTCAGTTTCAAATTTTCAATTGTTTTGATTTATTGCTTCTCCTGTTTGTTGTGATTTGAGAATGGGTAATTAATTAGTATTTTTTTACTAGCTTAAAGACCCGTTGACACCGGGTTATTTTTTTAAAAAATAGAGAAAATGAGATGATAAGAAAAGCAATAACGTAAACTTGTTCCATTAATAATATCAAATAAACAATGACATAATTTTGGAAGGTTGGATGACGATAAATGACGATTTAGAGTAATAAATGTCCATTCCGATGTTGTGTCCAAATCTGAGCATTAGATACGATAATACGTGATTTATTTGATAAACAGGTAGATACGATAAACAACTTAGTTTGTAAATACTAAGCAAATAAACGTGCAAGAATCATATTGTCCACCAGATAGATGCATTGAATAGTAAAGATATGCAGTTAACGTCAAACAATTGAGAAATCCATGTTCAGTCCATGAGGAGGTAAAAATTAAAATAAAAATAAAAAGTAAGTTGTTGATAAGAATCTATGTAAATTGTAAGAATGGTATAAAACGTATAAAAGTGTTAAGTGCATTTAGCGGATGTAATAGATAGAAAAGCAAAAATTGTGGTGTCATGTGGTCTATTAAATTTAAACACTTGACTTGAAAAAAAATGTGCGTTTTTAAGCAATTATAAGTTTACAATCTAAATAATTTGGTTCTGAATACGTTCATATTTGTTTATTTTAAAAATCAAATCACTTTAAGTTTAATAATAATAATAATAATAATAATAATAATAATAATACTGTAATAATAATAATAATAATAATAATAATAATAATAATAATAATTAGAAAATACATTGTAAACAATCATATGATCTACCAACATATGCTTAATTAAGTACCAACACATGATTGTCATGGAAGGATTTTCTACGCCTGCTCAAGGTATGAATGTATAATTAAGTTGAATTGTTGATTTAGATAACACATGAATGTGTTTTATGTACCAAATATGTATTTGTAGTGCCTATATGGGGAATTTTATGGTAGGAATTCTTACCAGGTGTCTTTGAATGAGTTAATGAAACTTGGCAGGTGTTTGCTGTCATTGATAACACTATGGGTGTCAACTAACGGTCTAAAATATGGGAAATGAAAAGTCGGTAAAGATTTAAATAATCCTAAAAGACGTGCGAATGTACTCTGTCATTTTTTCATGCATTTATAGTTTACTTATACAAGTAACTATAATTTCCTTATATAGTTCGGTCTCAGAGGAAAAATTATTTTTATACATTATACATAAACATAAGATTAAATTTGAGTTCTACCCATTACATCTTTTTTTGTTTCTCTTTATGTAATAAAGAAGCTATAGTGTAAGCATCTATGTTAATTTGGTAATTTTATGATCAAACATGAGAAGTAAATAGCACAAACTTATGAAAATGCAATTTTCCAAACAAAAAGGTATATTAGTAAACATGGTATGATGGTTATTTACGATTAAGGAAATGAATCAATCTTCAAAGCTATCTAAATATGTTACATATTTTAACGAAAATATAAGTAAAAGAAATACCACAATTACAAAACACATCGTAAATTGATAGCATGGGTTTGCAAAACTAAAAGCATATCACAAACATCTCATGCAAGTCAAGTATTATCATGTGATTTTGCTTAAATAATAAAATATAATTTTTAATCCAAAATCATTCTCCTAAAATGATATGTAGATTATAACATATATACATATGATTTTTTTATTTTTAGTCCACCAAGTAAAACCAATTGAAATATGTTAAGTGATTCATTTCTTAATCGATAATAATACATAATCAAAACGAGATTTTAAAAACCCTGTGCGTGCACAGGTATTATAACTAGTAAGTTTATGTTAAATGAAATGAAAAGGGGCTTTTAAAAACAAATAGTTTTAAGTTACATAAATACATTTTAAAATATTATAGATAAACACATAAAAGATTGAAATATATTTGAAGTTAAATTGATGAACTTTTACGTTATTTACACCATTAGTTCTTCAACCTTCGATATCAAAATAAGGACCCCTTACGCTTCTATCGAGTCTTGAACCCAATGTTATAATCAAAGGCCTGAGTTCAAAGTCATATAAACGTCAATCTATGGGTCCAGTTAGAGCTAGGAGGCAAATCAAAGGCCTACGTTCAATGAGATTAAAGGAGGTCCAAGTTTCATATTCCTGTTTGCCTCTTCACATTAGTTGACAGGTTCTCAAGACCAATTGAACCTTCCACCAGCTTTCTATATCTAAAGGTCTGCTTTGCTTTTCTTTTCATTTAAGCGGATGATCAACTTATCGAAACAATTTCCACAACATTTGTTTCTATGGCTATAATGCAATTAAAGATGACGTAAAAAGACTGTCAGTATTAAATTACAAATAATTTATATCAGATTGGATATCGGCATCCCCTAAACTACAAGTATTATTTTTTGTAATTTTTTTATTTCTTTTTATTTTTTATTTTTCATTTTTCATTTTTTGCAGATTTTTTTTTTTTTTTTTTTTTATTATAAATGTGAAATAAAAAAACGGAACAAAAAATATAAAACTTATAAGTCAAAAGTAGTAAAACTTCAAAAATACGAAGCAAAAAATCACAAAAAAGTTGTCTTTGTCTTGTTAATAAAGTGGGTAAAACTAACAAAAAAAAATATGAAACATAAAATATAAAGTTTGACAAATAGACTAGGTGATAGAATATCCCATGATGAGAGCTTCTCGAGTTCAGAGGAACAACGACGTAAACATCGTAGAGGAAGCAGCTCTCCCACAGACAACTCCTCGGACAACGAGGATAGTGACACTGGACACTGGAAGTCCAAAGGGAGGCGTCGCAGGGACGATGATGACATATCCCGTCCTTGGCGTCGACAAACAGTCGACGCTTTCACAAAGCGCATAAGCAACTACTCTGACGATAGAAAGAGGCGTATGCCCCCCAATGTGAAAACATATGATGGGTCAGGTGATCCGGATGATCATCTAAAAGTCTTCGAAGCAGCAGCGCACATCGAAAGATGGCCACAACCAGTGTGGTGTCATATGTTTAACTCCACATTGGTGGGAAACGCACGGAACTGGTTCAACAAACTCAAACCAAGAAGCATAGACGGTTTTGAAGAGTTACGGAAAGCATTCCGCCTAAACTTCACGCAAAGAAGGAAGTGCGCAAAAGAACCAGTTGAGTTGGCTAGAGTAAAGCAGCGCCAAGGCGAGTCAATACCCGCCTATATGGAACGCTTCAAAGATGAGTGCATGAACATTAAATCATGTCCTGAGATACTAAAAATTTCAGGGTTCATGAATGGTATCCACAACCGGGACCTTATCAAAAAACTAAACGATAAGACCCCTCAAACCTTTGATGAACTCATGAAGCGCACGAGGTCCTTTGTCCAAGGTGAAGCCGCAGCTGCGGATAGCAGGGCAGCATACCAGAACTACAAGCCGCAAGACCAGTCAAGGAAACAATCCAATGACCAGGGAGGCAGTTCCAATAAAAACTATCGCAAGGAAGGAGGTGCAAGGGGAAACGACAAGTATACCCCATTAACAAAAACTCCACGAGAAATATTTGCGACAGAAGGAGCGAACTTCCCAAAACCTCCACCAATACGCACACCTGAAGCAATGCGACAAACAATGAGGCAGAATACGAGGCACTAATAGCTGATAACCTCACTTTTATGTATCTGCTCATAAGCTCAAAAAAAGTAAGCTTATCGGCTTTTCCAGATTTCAATAAGCTAATAAGCCCATAAAATAAGCTAAGCAATCCCAAACACCCCCTAAAGTCTAAACATATACCAGTAATAAACATACAAAATCTTTAAAAAAAATAATAACGAAATAGAATTATCAAAACTGACATGTCTTGTTCTTCATCTGCATCGGTTGCTGTCATCTTTCTTTCTTATGAAAATCAAACAATTCCTTAAAACTCAATTAGGGGTTTTTCTTTTTATTTTTTATTTTATTTTTTATTTTTTTATTTAATTTTGGGTATCTTCAAAAGCAAATGTCCCACCTGCTTTTTTCTATCAAACCCAATGGGCTGGCCCAGTCCGCCACAAAAACTCACGTGCGTTTTTCTTTAAGGCGTGTCTAAAATTCGGCTTTCACTCCCAAAAAAAAAAAATCAAACTGAATTGAATTAATATTAAATATTCAATTTTCGGTTCGGTTATTGTTTTTGCAAAATAAAAACCGAACCAAACTGATAATCAAATTCATATATAAATATATTTTTTATATACTTATATTTAAAAAACATTAAATATAATATTTTTTTTTAAGCTTGAAATTTTTTTACGTAAAAAATCAACATAATTAAATAACTAATTATTTAAAATTATGTAATTCGGTCGATTACCCTGAAAAGTATTAACCGAACTAATCGAACCGAATAAACCGAACATCTTGATAACCGAACTTATGAACACCTTGTTCTAAAAAAATGTTTGATAAGTTAGTTATAACTGTAAATATGAACCATAAAAATCATATTCATTGTTATGTTTAGTTGCGTGATTTTTTTGTTTAATCCTACTTAGACATTCTTTTAACGGGAAATTTCGATGTTCTTTTTTGTGTGGTCGTCTGTTACACGGATGCTTTTCACAATTTCACCAGTCCTTTTCAAGCACAAGTTTAACTCGGTTTGATTATCTTAAGAGTTGGAACGTATTCATAAATAACATTTGTTAACTTGGGGTGCTTTTCATATACACTAGGCCAACTAAATTTCAAGACTTACCCATTTAATCTACAAAAATATCAAATTTGTCTCATAAAAATATTAAAGTGCATGCTTCAACTCTTTTTAGATTAACTTCTTAACTAAATCTATCTATACTATATAATAAAATAAAGTTTTTTACAAGTCCTTTAAGCGCGGAGCATTAAAAATCCGTTTAATGCGGTGATGTGGAATTCCAAAATTAGAGAACATGGTACAACTCTATTAAGCACTCTTTTTCTAATAAATAAACTTCCTACGCTCATTAAATGAGATGGACAAAGTCAACCAATTCCATAACACTCTCATCTTCGGTTTCATAATCATCTTCCTCCTCAAGATTCTTAATTTTGTAAAGTATTAATAACACATCAATCACTTCCTCCCTATGTTTCAATTAATCAACGCTCCGCTATTTGGTTGTGATTTGGTTTTGAGGATGAAAATCAATCAATCACTTCCTCCTTACGTTTCGCTCCAGTTTTTAACAAGAGGAGCGTCCTGTAGATTTATATAAATTTAATTAAAAAAGCGGTACGCTCCTTCTTCAGTTATATTTGTAATATCGATGTCATTTGTTTGATTCTTTCAGTTTCAAATTTTCAATTGTTTTGATTTATTGCTTCTCCTGTTTGTTGTGATTTGAGAATGGGTAATTAATTAGTATTTTTTTACTAGCTTAAAGACCCGTTGACACCGGGTTATTTTTTTAAAAAATAGAGAAAATGAGATGATAAGAAAAGCAATAACGTAAACTTGTTCCATTAATAATATCAAATAAACAATGACATAATTTTGGAAGGTTGGATGACGATAAATGACGATTTAGAGTAATAAATGTCCATTCCGATGTTGTGTCCAAATCTGAGCATTAGATACGATAATACGTGATTTATTTGATAAACAGGTAGATACGATAAACAACTTAGTTTGTAAATACTAAGCAAATAAACGTGCAAGAATCATATTGTCCACCAGATAGATGCATTGAATAGTAAAGATATGCAGTTAACGTCAAACAATTGAGAAATCCATGTTCAGTCCATGAGGAGGTAAAAATTAAAATAAAAATAAAAAGTAAGTTGTTGATAAGAATCTATGTAAATTGTAAGAATGGTATAAAACGTATAAAAGTGTTAAGTGCATTTAGCGGATGTAATAGATAGAAAAGCAAAAATTGTGGTGTCATGTGGTCTATTAAATTTAAACACTTGACTTGAAAAAAAATGTGCGTTTTTAAGCAATTATAAGTTTACAATCTAAATAATTTGGTTCTGAATACGTTCATATTTGTTTATTTTAAAAATCAAATCACTTTAAGTTTAATAATAATAATAATAATAATAATAATAATA